>PVKN010035598.1:0-11601 GCA_004027915.1 Capromys pilorides | reverse complement strand
CAAAAGTCTGAAAATCATCAGTGGTTGATCTGAATAGTCTAGGGCACCAAATATCTTTGTTGCATAAGTTGATCTAAATATGAAGTTATACTTGAACCCCTTTGGAGGCCACCAGTAGGCCTTTTATTAAATGGGATGTCAAAAATCAAGCAACTGCTTAAACCTTTAAACATTATTTCTCATTTGTTTATAAAATATCAAAGCCCTATTTTAAATGCCACTTTTAATTTAGGACAGTTTTAAGCAACCACACTAACTAGGAATTAAAAGAATTTCAAGTAATCATTTAAAATATTCTGGGCTGGTGAGATGGTTCAGTGGTCTAAAGCACCTGCTTAAGGAAAGCTCAGGCAACTGCAGGTACTGCGGTTCGATCCCCGGCACCACATGCTGCGCCAGCCCCACCACCAGGGCAGGCTGAGCCAGCCACAAAATAAATAAAGAAACAAACAAACAAACACAATAAGCAAACAAATAAAGAAATAAAATAAAATAAAATAAATAAATAAATAATAAAATAAAATATCCTGGGGCAAAGGCCTCACCTCTGCAGCTGCTCTACCTGGAGGCCACCCACATTTGCATTTGAAAAGCCATTAAAATGTTTTTTTAAAAAATACTTTTTATTTTTTGGTCCACTATTTTTCTTTACAATTTTAAAATTTTTAGCAAAAATTAATGACCAATTGAGCAATATAAGAATTTGGTGGGGTTTAAACAACAGTTTGGTTGGATAGAATTATATGTATATATATCTATATCTATATATATAGATATAGATATATATAGATTTTTTTTTGTATAAACTGTATTGATTAATCAAAACCTGCAGACCGTTTAGCACTGGGGTTGTCTTTGGTTGATTTTGCTCTATAGGTGTGGCTAACAGCCTTATGATCTTAGCATCTACAAAGGGTTTTTTTGAGCCCACATTACCTCTTAAAGCTTTTAAGGGAATTACGGCCCTGCAGCCAAGGCCTCTGTGTGTAGCCATTGTGTCTCCTGTCACTCTGCTGACAATGGGGCCCAGCAATACAGTATGAGTTTAACATGTATAAAGAAAAGCTGACTTCTATTTTTTTTTGTTTAACTTTTAATTTTTTTTTTTTTTGGTCTTTTTGAGACAGGGTCTCACTATGTAGTTCAGGCTGGCCTTGAGCTCACTTCTGTAGCTCAGGCTGGTCTTGAACTCACACCGATCCTCCTGCCTCAGCCTCCCAAGTGCTGGGATTACAGGCGTGTGCCACCACAGCCGGCTCTGACTTCTATTTTTAATAAGCAGTTAAATTTTAATTTGAAAAGTTTTAGTAGCTGATATCATAAGTAATATTTTTCTTTTATAATCATTATCAATAATTACCAAATATACAAATACACCTTGGGCAATAGTAGTACTCCTTTTTACATTCAGAGCTATGATATCTTTTGGAATAGGGCTGAAAACTTAGTTTTAACTTTGTAAACTCCTTAAGGGGGAAGCAAAAGCTGATTTTTTACAGCCATCAGATCTAAAGCTATGTTTCTGCTTCTAAGGTTGCATGGAAAAGATCTGTGATACTGCATTTGATTGGAATTTGGGCTGGCCAATGGAAACTGTGGGCATTCCATGTTGTTTAATCTTTGGGCCCTTCTCCAGTTTCTCCGAGATTGTAAGAGTTGGCCGTGCTTATCAAGTTTGGAGCAGCATTCATTAGCCCAGTGTTTACCTTTTCCACATCTCAGACAAAGTCCTGGAGCAGTCTTGTTATTCTTATTTCCTTTTTTCTTTTTATCTTGTCCTTTTTTGTAATATTTTCTCATGTGACCCATCTTTCCACACTTAAAACATTTGGTATGATTTTGCTTAAAAAAAAGACTGTAAGGCAGCTGCTAATAAATTAGCTTTGTATGGCTCTGAGCCAATATCAGCACAGGCCTTAATATATTCTTCTAATGATGCACCCTGTGCCTTTAAGGGACCCAGAGCCTTTTGACATTTGGTATTTGCATTCTTAAAAAACAAAGTTTGTAACAATAAATCCCTGAGATCTGTTGTTCTCAGTGTTTTGTATATAGCTTCCCTTAATTGGGAGATAAAATCTATGTATGGTTCCTTATTAGATTGGAGAACTTTAGCAAATGACTTTTGAGATTCCCCAGTCTTTCCACCTTTTCCCATGCCCTTAAGCAACAAATCCAAGTTTGTACAATAGCCACATCATCATATTGCAATTGGGCTCGGATACCAAGCCAGGCCCCTGACCCAGTGAGTTGATCTGATGAAACATTAACTGGGGGATTTTGTCCCCTGTTCATCCTCTCTTGAATATCTGCTGTATTTTTCCACTAAGTTCTAAATTGCGAATATTGGCTTGGCTCTAAAACTGTACGGCACAAAACTTTTCAATCATGAGGAATTAATCTATGTTTATTTGCTAATCCTTGTATTAATCTAATCACATAGGTTGAATGCATACCGTAGGCCGCAGCAGCCTGCTTTAAATCTTTAATAACCTTGAATGCCAAAGGTTGGTATTCCCATTGTATATAGCCCTGAGGAAATTGAGCATTTGGTGGGTATTGTTGAGCCACCGCAGGAAAAATACCCAAAGGGGTAGAATAAGCTTCAGGACCTCCCTGTTGTCTCCCTTGCATAAGAGCCTGAGATATCGTGCTTTTATAAACTTTTATGGAGTTTCCTTTCTTTCCTTAGATGGAGGAGCAGAAGGGTTAAAAGATGGCAGTAGGGACTGAATTTTTGTGAACTGAAAGGAAGGAACTATAGAGATAGAGACCTCCATTTTTTCAATCAATTTAGAAATCAATTGTGATAATTACTTTACCTGAGCTCAGAGCTCACAGACGTCATTCTTAGTGTCCTTTTGTTCTACATCCTCCAAATCCTCAGATTCTGAGGAGGTGGTTTGGAATGCCATAAACGTCCTTTTAGGACTCAGTTTGTTAGATTCATCTTGGCAATAGAGCATCGAGAGATCTAAAGAACCGACACTCTTGGTATTCTGGGGAGTGCCTTTATGTAGCGGGTCTTGAGAGGGTGCAAACTTATCATAATTATGCATCACAGAGGCCCCTTGCTCTGTTTTCATCTGTTTTGTTATGCTAGCATCTACATTTGAGAGTGAGGGAGGCGGAGGTCTTAAAAAGGTCTCACATGCAGGTTTATATTTGTGTGGAGGCTGCTCTTGAGGTTTAGCAATATCAGCATCTGAAGATGACCTGTTCAAATATTTGTTAGACTCTTCTGAGTCCAATTGCAATGGTTCTAAAGCTAAGGAAATTAAACTACAAAGATACTATACATAAAGAGGAATCACTTCCCCATTTTGGTGAGCATGACACAGTACTCTCATAACTTGCTTCCAAACTTTTAAGTTTAAAGCAGCCCTTCCCTTGAAACCAATAACAATGCCTTTTTATAAAGAAAAATAATTCCTCGAAACTCTTAGGTTTCACTTTTACACCTGCTGTTTTGAGTAACATCCGAATAAGACAGACATACTCATTTTTTACTGAAGTGGAGTTTCCCATTACTCCGAGCTTTTGCCAGTGGTCTCGCCTACTCTGGGCGTATGCTTCCCACTTGGTCAGGCCCCGCTTAACTCACCCCTGATCATCTTCCGTGCCCCACGTTGGGCGCCACTTGTTATATGTTATGAGTAGGTGCCGAAAGAAACGACGAGACCTGATGAATTTTGCTCAGAGGACTCACTGAGGCTTATCTCTCTCAAAGTGAGCCCAGAACACCCCCCACCAAGCATCTCAGCTTTATTTTGGGCTGGTGAATGTGAGGACCACATTCTCTATCAACTTCCACCTTTTCCCTACCACTAGGTTCACACAAATGCTAATTAAAAACATTCCAAGCAGCGGAGGAGACAACCATTAACATCCCAAGCAAGGGAGGAGGCAACAAACAAGGAGCCATCAGGATAAGCTGTTATGTGCCTCTTTGAATCCCAGATTTTAGGAATTCCCAGTAACAGACTACAATTGTCCCTGGGCTTTGTTTATTGCTCTCTGTTTCTTGAGATGCTGATTTCTTATCTCTACAGTCAGGGATGAAAATACAGATTTGATAGTCAACTAACTGGTTGCTGAAGACAAAGAAGTGATGGAGGCAAGCCAGGTGAGTGACAGCTCCAGGCAGAAGTCTACACATGAAAGCTGTTGAAAGAAAGAAAGAAAGAAAGAGTCAGGCCCTCTGGGCCAGCGGAATGGCTCAGCGGTCTAAAGTGCCTGCTTAGGAAAGCTTAGGTGGACAGTGCACCTGCGCTTTCCACTGCCGCTCATTGGCCGGCCAGAGACAAGCCAGCGGTGCCTCTGTCTCAAGACCACCATGGCTCAGATTCTCCCCGTTGGCTTCCAGGAGCATTTCTAGGACTTTATGATCTTAGATGTTCCAGGAACCAACAGGGGCCTAAGAAGATAATGGAATGTGAACACAGCTTGTATATGAGAAAGAAGCTTGAGATACAGCGCAAAGACTCAGATTCAATTCCCCATACTGTACGCCATGCCAGACCTGCACTATGCCTGCCACTGAAACCAGACATGGTGGTGCACGCCTGTAATCCCAGCACTAGGGAGGCTGAGACAAGAAGATCACTACAAGTCTGAGCTATACCTATACCAAATAAATAAATAAATGATTTTTTTAAAAACCTGATTTCATTGCCTCCCACAGGTTTCAGTAAATTGTATTTGCAGTTTTGATTGATTGTAGATATTATTTAATTTCTTCTTTAATTTCCTTGGTGACCTATTGGTTGTTTAGAAGGGAATTATTTAATCTCCATGAGTTTATGGAGTTTTTGTGGTTTATTTTGTCATTAATTTCCAATTTTATTGCACTATGGTTGAATAATCTGCATGGGACAATTTCAGTTCTTTTGCATTTACTTAAGCATGTTCTATGGACTAGTATATGGTCTGTTTTAGAGAATGTCCCATGTGCAGCTGAGAAGAATGTTTATTCAAATGTTGTTGGGTGGAACACCCTGTACACATTTACTAAGTCTATTTGTTCACAGGTTTGCTTTTTTTTTTTTTTTGCTGGCTTTTAGTGTACTTGATGTAACTTTTTGTGACAGTGGGGTATTAAAGTCTCCAATTAGAAAAAAAAAAAAAAAAAGGAAAGCTTAGGCAGCTGTAGAGACCTCAGTTCGATCCCCAGCACCACATGCTGCATCAGCCCCGCCTCCAGGGCAGGCTGAGCCAGCCATAATAAAAAAATTTTAAAAAAAGACAGCTGTTGAAAGGGTTGGCAGAGTTCAGTGAAGCTGAGGATGAGACCCAGGACAATGTACTTTAATCACCATCCCGTAAGTGCACTAAAGAAATCAAACCTTGAAGCTGGGCATGGTGGTACGTGCCTGTAATCCCCGCACTCCGTAGGCTGAGGCAGGAGGATTGTTGCAAATTCAAGACCAGTCTGGGCTACCAAATGAGCTCAAGGACAGCATGAACTGCATAACGAGAACTGTCTCAAAAAGAAAAAAAAATCAAATGTTATTAGAAAAACAAATTTGAAATAAAATATTAGAAATACATCCCAGCTCTTGGGAGGCTGTAAGCAGATGGATCACTATGAATCTGACCTAGTAGTGAGACCCTCAACACCCTGTAGACCCTGCCCTAAATACAAAAATAAGAAAATACATAACATATTGAAATATCAAAACTTTTGACCTTAAGCACAACAAGCACCCTAGAAAAGGTGACTGATGCAAAGCCAAATGGGCTCAGCCACTTTGCAACAAAAAGGCCCCAACTAATTGCTTTCTAAGCAGATGAGTATGCCTCTTTAAGTGAGAAGCTGAATTTTCTGAATGAAAGGAGGATGAATGTTTCTTTCACTCACTGGCATGACTCAAGGTTGCAGGCTGGTCCTGCCAGTCCCCTCAGGTTCTGGCATGGGGTTCCTAAACAGTTTAGTTCTGTGCCTGAGAGAGAACATGTGACTGGTGGTGACAGGAAGCACAGACTGCTATAGCTTGGCAGAGTCCTTAATTGTCTTCTCTTGGCCTTGGCTCACATCCATACTACCCTCCAAATCCCACAAAGAATTGGGAGAGGAGTTGTAGAGACTGAGCGCCATAGGCCAATGGCTAAATATCCTTTCTTTCCTTGTTTAGATTGTTTAACTTTCTCTCTCCTTCCCCTTCCCTCCCTCCTCTCTCCTTCTCTCCCTCCCTCACTCCCTTCTTCTCCCTCTCCCTCATGCCACGAATTGAACTCAAGACCTTCTGCTTACCACCTTGTCTCTTGAAGGAATGTTTTTTCTTTTGGAAGCTAATTCAAATCAGATTTGCTGCTTCCATCAAGAGGGGTTTTTTGTTTGGTTGTTTGGTTGGTTGGTTGGTTGGTTGGTTGGTTGGTTGGTTGGTTGGTTTGGTTGGGGGTTTTTTTGACCAGGCTTTCATTACACAGTTCAGGCTGGCCTTGAACTCACTTTGCAGCCTAGGCTAGTCTCAAACTCACAGTGATCCTTGCTCCTTGGCCTCCTGAGTGCTGGGATTATAAACATGGGCCACCTTGCTTGTTCATCATGAGTTTTAATGAATATGCAGCTGTCTTAGCCAGCTCAGGCTACAGTGATAAAATATCATACACTGGGTGTCTTGAACAAGTTTATTTTCTTACCATTTTGAAAGATTGAAGTATTGGTATGGTCAGGCCCTGATGGAGGCCTTACTCCTAGCTTGCAGGTGGCCACCCTTTTCCTGTGTGCTCATGATGCAGGAAGAAAAAACTGATCTGGGGTGGATGACTTCCAGTAGGGAACCTCCAAATGATATAAGGAAAACTTATCCCCAGCCTAAAAAGTACCTGGGACAAGTTTGTGTTCCCTAAAACCGAAGAATGAATTTTAGGAACAAACAGAGGTAATGAGCAGAACATATTCATTGAGAGAAAGAGAGCTCCTGTCCGAGAGAGGCCCAGGAGGGGGGTCCCGAGTGGGTGTCCCCTGGGAAGCTGTGTCTTTCAGGGACTTTTATAGAGGAAAAGACATGGGAACTCGCTTAGGTGGATATGAGGTGGGACAAAGACTATGGTCAACCAATGAGATTACACATAACATTGATTAAAATTGGGACCCAGTGGAAAAGCAAGTCAAGTAGCAAGCAGGAAAGAATACCACCTATTGGGCTTGGGCTCCTGACTCTTTCCAGGTTCTTTCAAGGTGATTGATACTTATTTAGCATATCAATTCCTGATGCCCATACTTAAGGATGTAGTTGCTTTTGTTTACTCCTGTTTTGAGATCTGGCCCACAGCAGAGGAGTGGCTGTCTCTAGTTGTAAAGTCACCTTGTCTTCCATGTCATCCTTGAGGGCCTGGCCCTGTCTGACTGCCTATAATATTTCTATCTAATTCAGCTGCCTACAACACTCAGATGGCAG
This sequence comes from Capromys pilorides, assembly GCA_004027915.1. Taxonomy (NCBI): domain Eukaryota; kingdom Metazoa; phylum Chordata; class Mammalia; order Rodentia; family Capromyidae; genus Capromys; species Capromys pilorides. The sequence continues at coordinate 4,198 of PVKN010035598.1, read as the reverse complement.
CAAAAAAGAGGGTTCTGTCATTAGGCTGAAGTCCTATCAGATTAGAGCCCTACTCTTGGTAGCTCATTTACTTTTTTTTTTTTTTTTTTTTTTTTTTTTTTTTTTTTGGTCTTTTTGAGACAGGGTTTCACTATGTAGTTCAGACTGGCTTTGAGCTCACTTTTGTAGTCCAGGCTGGTCTCTAACTCACACTGATCCTCCTGCCTCAGTCTCCCAAGTGCTAGGATTATAGGAGTGAGCCACCACACCCAGCTATTTACTCTTACCTAGCTCCTAAAGACCCTATATCCAGATACAGTCAATCTGGGGACTGTGTCAATAGAATTTAGGAAGGAGTCCTTGGCACACAAATGGTTAAAATTCAGGCAAAGCCAAACTGACTGCATGTGTGACAGAGAAATGTTGTGTTTCACTAGAATATAATACATTGTTGAGACAGTATCTTGTTCTGTAGTTCAGGTTGGCCTTGCATTTATGACAGTCCTCCTACTTCAGCCTCCCATTTGCAGGGCTTGCAGGATTGAGCCACCATACCCAGTTTATAAGAATAACTTGGTTATTTTATTTATTTATTTATTTATTTATTTATTTATTCATTCATTCATTCATTCATTTATGTTATGGCCAGCTCAGCCTGCCCTGGAGGTGGGGCTGGCACAGCATGTGGTGCTGGGGATTGAACCTCGGTCCTTGTGGTTGCCTAAGTTTGCCTAAGCAGGTGCTCTAGACTGCTGAGCTATCTCCCTAGGTCCATATGACAACTTTGAATTAGATTTTATGTCTCTCTAGTAGGTACAAACTTACAATTTTTGCATGTAGTGAAAGGATAGCTATGTGATGGAAATGTCTTTGCATAAGAATGCTTATCCCTTAAGGACCAGGGTTTGATCCCGGGCAGGCTGTGCTGACCCAGTCCCTGGGGCATGTTGAGATGGACATTGAGACTAGGCGTGGTGGTGCGCAACTGTAATCCCAGTGCTTGGGAGGCTGAAAACAGTCCAATGTGTATAGTGAGATCTTGTAGACTCTGTACTGAATACATTAAAAAAAAAAAAAAAAAAAGAATGCTTATCCTAGTGTGAATTACCTAGTGAAATGGTAGAAATACTCTCATTGGCCATCAAATCAGTTACCTAGCTATTTAAGAACCTTAGAACATATTCACACAAGAGATAGTAGGAGGCCACTGAAAATCAAACAAAAAGCATTTTAATTAATTCTCTAGGGGACCCCCATCACGAGCCTGCCATCTGAAGTGAGGGCTGTCCTGACAATGACTGAGCTCTTGCATTCATAGAGTCTGATTTTTAACTGCAGGTAAATAATATTAGGACTGAATTTCAGTCCACCCAGTTGTGATGAAAACAGCCCAACTAACTAACTAACTAACTATATATATATATATATATATATATATATATATATATATATATATTTAGTATTTATATTAAATATATATATTTACATATATTTGTAGCCCAGTTAGTACATATACATATATGTAAAGAAAGAAACAAAGAAAGTGAATTGGTAAAATGGTCACAATTGTTATGCACATAAAAGATAAGTAAAACTGTTCACCACATCATTCTTTTATGTATGTTTGAAATTTTCCAAGGTAAAAAGAAAAACTCACAGCTGGAAATACAGTTGCATCAATTTTTATGTATTGGCATGAAAAAGTGTCTGAAGAATATGATTGGAAAAAGTAACAGGCTATGATTGCACATGAAAAATAATGTATCCATTGATATGAAAATGTATATATATGAGCCAGGTGTGGCGGGGCACACCTGTAATCACAGCACACAGGAGGCTGAAGCTGGAAGCTAGCCATGAGTTTGAGGCCAGCCTGGGCTGCATAGTGAGCTCAAGGCCAGTCTAACTACACAGCAAGACCATGTCAAAAAAAAACAAAAGAAAAAAAATGAGATCTGATTAAATTATATGATGGATATTTAATTATCTCATTTGTTTCAAACTCATTGTTCTTGCCACTTTCTTTTCTTTTCTTTTCTTTTCTTTTTTTTTTTTTTTTTTTTTTTTTTTTTTTTTTTTTTTTTTTTTTTTTTTTTTTTTGTGTTTTTGAGACAGATCACTTTTGTAGATCAGGCTGATCTCGAACTCACATTGATCCTCCTGTCTCAGCCTCCCAAATCCTGGGATAACAGGCGTCTGCCACCATGCCCGGCACTTCTTGCCACTGTCTGATACAGTTCTGAGAGTCCATTGTGGCTGCCTTCGGTCCACAGCAATGTAACCTCAAACAAACCTGATCGGGTCTGTTGCAGCTGCCTGGATGTCCTGAGATGACTCAAAACGATTAGCTTTCATGGTCATGTAGACTTTGTGAAAGAGCCGGAAGTTACATGGTACCAGATCTGGAGGTGGATGAGGGCACATCATAATGCTCACATTTGACTGCAGTTTTGCTGTAACAAAAGGATCTTCAGAACTGCCTCAGAAAACAGACAGAATGATGGAATATGTGTGTCTGAAGTATGAGGAATTTTGAAAGGAATTAATGCTGATATGTCTTTTACTGTAATAATTTTTTCAGTGAGTAGAATATATTTATTGGGGGAAAGAAAGCTTCTGTCTGAGAGAGGGACAGGGAACAGGAGGGGGGCCCAAGCAAGTTGTCCCCCAAAATATTTTATCTAGCTATTTATTTGGTGGGGCAGGACTGGCATGGCATGCAGTACCAAGGATTGAACCCGAGCCTTATGCTTTCCAGGCAGGTGTTTAGACTACCAAGCTATCTGGAAGTATAAATTTTTAATTTCAATGTCTACCATACTTTTAGATCATACTTGATATATTTACATAGAGGCCAAAGGAAGTATTTGGAAGTTTGGTCAATAAAATGTTAACGGTGGTTATAAAAAAAACAACTGGCTATCGCTGAGGCTTGGTAGACACCACTGTTCCGTGGTAGCCAGCTGGCCATGCTAACCTCAGTCAACTCCACTGTGTGCAGCACCGCACCCACCAGGGAGCCCTTGGGCTAGGCCTTCTTCAAGCTGTTTGCAGACAGTTTCCAAAGCAGCACAGAAGTTTTGTGCTCTGAGCACTGGAGAGAAAGGATTGGGTTATGAGAGTTCTTGTGGATAATTTCACAGAGTTACTCCAGCACGTATGTGCCAGGGAGGTGATATCACACTTCATAACGACACTGGCAGCAAGTCCATCTATGGGAAGAAGCTGGATGCTGAGAACTTCATTCTGAAGTGCACAGGTCCTGCCTGGCATCCCGTGTCTGGCAAATGCTGGACTGAACACAAACTAACCATTCCAAGATTCTTATCTGTACTGTGCGGCAAGCTCATGGACTTTGGGAAGGTAAAAGAGGACACAAACGCGGTGAAGGCCAGGAATGGCAAGACAAACAGGAGGACCACAGTACTGACTGTAGACAATTCTAATGCATTTGACTTTTGTGTATCTTCACCACCGGACCATTGTTTCACAGCTCAGGAGAGCACCTCCACCCCATCTACTCACCATGCCTTTGTGCCCTCACTGCAGGTCTTTGGGTTCCATTATTTTCCTTTTTGTCTTTTTGAGACAGGGTCTCACTATGCAGTTCAGGCTGGCCTTGAACTCACTTTTGTAGCCCATGCTGGTCTCGAACTCACATTGATCCTCCTGCCTCAGCCTCCCAAGTGCTGGGATTACAGGCATGCGCCACCACGCCCAGCTCCATTATTTTCTTTACTCCCCTCCAAGTCTAGCAGGTTTGCAGAGCTAAGTTTATGATTATGAATAAAAGCTGCATAACAAGAAAAAAATGATTATCTCTGAGATGGGTGGGGCAGAGTGTTATTGTATAGCCCATGCTGACTCATACTAGAAATCCTCTGGATTTAGCCTTTGAAGTGTTGAAATTACAGGTGTATGCCACTAAGCCTTACTTCTCTCTCTGTCTCTGTCTCTCTCTCTCTGTCTTTTCAGTACCAGGAATTAAACACAGGATCTCACACTTACAAGTCAGGCTCTTTACCACTGAGCTATATCCTCCCATCCTATTTTTGTTTATTTGTTTACATGTTTAGTTTAGTTCAGGTTGGCCTTGAACTCACTATATCCCTAGACTGGCCTCTAACTCACAGTGATCCTGCTGCTCTAACTTCCCAGGCACTAAAGGTATAGGACTGTTCCATTAGACCTGGCTTTCCCTCTGTGACTTTATACTTCA
>PVKN010035597.1:0-11603 GCA_004027915.1 Capromys pilorides | reverse complement strand
TCAGTACCCGCCCCCTAGCAGCACAGTCAGCCACCAAATTCCTTAGTGGATGAATCCACTGTCAGCATCGTGTGCTCATCACCCAATCATCTTCTGCTTATGTGAGACTGGGGAATGTTCCAGATCTCAACCATAGCCCATGGCTTCTCCCCAGTCAGACTGGAAATAGTAGCAGGTATTATTTGTTATGACCTTTCTCCTACCATCTTCTCTACTTTGACAGAACTAACCATGATTTCTTTTCTACAAGAACTTGCACTCAGAGCAAGTTCTCCTTGGGGGTGGGGAAGGAAAGTGCAAAATTATCTGATCTGTCACATTACTTTCATGAAGTTTTAGACAACTCTGAGTACAAAGTATAGGTTATGCAGTATCAAATATTGTGATGAAGGCACTCCCCAGACTCTCCTCCCCAGACCCCAGAAGTTGTCCTTTCTTTGAGAAATGAAGTCTCAGGAACTTGGGTTGTTATTTTCCATACATGGTCTTTTTCACTGGCAATTCTACAAGAGCAAAGTCTCCTCTCAGTACTGAAATCTCCAGAGGCAAAACACTGTCCAATTTGGTATTCAGCACAGGAAATTCTTTCTGGAATTTCTCAAAATAGCTACAAAAGTGATTCTAACTCTGCAGGACTATTCTGTTTCCTACGACTGCATGGGAGCTGTTATTCAAATACTGTTCAATTTCTACATGTACCACAGCTGGAAGCTGGAAACTTTCTAGGAAAGAAACTATCAGTATATCACATCTTCCCTTGAAAGTTATAGTTATCCTTTCCAGGATCAATACCATATTTACAATTTCTCAAAGTATACTTAATAATTTACATTTAAGAAAGATGAGATGATCTACGTATCTTATATAATATACATTTGCATGTATCTGTGACATATGTATATATTTTATATGTGTGTTTGTATGTATAATACACATTTTGACACACAATATGGCAACACAAATTTATTGATTACATTATTTTGTGTTACTCAAATAGCCACTGTTCTAATGAACGTGGTCCATATCGAACTCCTCTCAGAGTCTCCAGTATTTACCTCAGAGTAGACAGAAAATATACACACATCTAAGTAAAACAATTTATAATGAAATGAATAACTTAACCTTGTATTTATATATTCATTCTAAAAATCACAAACATTTTTATAGGTGCTGCTATGTGAAACAAGCTAAAAACAATTTTTAAGAAATTGCTTAGCAAAATCTTATTTGAATATTAGATAGAATTATAGTTCTGTGAAATACATATATAATGAAAAGATATAATCATACAAGTATTAATGATTGTACAACTATTGCAGAGTGATAGACTTTGTATTAATAATAGCCAGTGATATAAGCCATGAACTGAGGGATAAGTTTCTAATTTAAAATGTTCATTAGGAGATAAATCCTAGATTCAATAATTTATCCCCATCTTGAACACCACTGAATTTGTATGTGACATAGGAACAATTTGAGGAATGTTCCAGAATAGGACTTTACTCTTCATTCACATCTGAAGGCATGTCATTACAGTGGGATGCATGTTATGATGTGGTTGATTACATGTAATCTTTTTTCTTAGAATATTTATTCTAATAACCATATTAAAAGTTTGAAGGGAAATGTTAAGGCTTGCATGTAGACGTCCCCAGAAAGCCTCCTGAAGTCAGAAATCATAGGTCGGCTTTTGCACTGGTGGCTGGATATAGTGTGTGATTCTGGCATTAAGGATGTGTGATTACTACATCTTTCCACTGATGTATTTGGCACCTCTGTAATTCCTGTAGCCTAGATACACTAGATCATGTGCAAAAAGAAAGTGCTGAAGCCCCATGTTGCTTTACTACGTATGCCGACCATAAATTGTTTCTGTTCCGTGATGTGAGCCTGCCATGCCACTCTGCCTTGGAGCCAGCTGATCCTGGACTGAAACCTCTGCAAACTATTACCTAAGCAAACAGTTCCTCTCTTAACTTGTGGGTGTTGCATTATTTATCTCAGCAACAAGAAAAGTAACTAATGGTAGTGAATAAAACTGTAATGAGGATACAATATTGATATCCTTAATTTCAGTGGAGGCCAGTAGTGTACCAGAGCCTATTTGGGCAGAAACTTTTGTATTTTATATGTTTAGGCACCAAAATGGGAATCGTGGAAAACAAGATTATTTAACTTTTTTTTTCTAGAGAAACATAAGTATTCATTTATTTTGAGGGCTCTCTTTCTACAGTAAATAATCATTTTCATAGAAAAACAAACCTTCATTGTGTTAGCTTGAGGCATGCTTGTAAGATCACCACCCTAGCCCAAAAGCAAGGTACAACTTCTTCTTCTGTCCCACTGAGGAATTTCACTGAAGAATTGCTACACAATAATTTACCAACAGTTAACAGCTATTGACATTTTAGCAGGTATGTAGTACTTCAAGAAATATCTCATTTAACGTGAATTGTTTTAGTAATGTTTCATTGTTATAACCAAAAAACCCAGCATCCATGAGTTAAAGGAGAAAGTGTTTATTTTGGTCACAGTTTGTAGAGGTTTCAGTCTGTAGTCAGCTGGCCCCGAGACATGGTGGCCTGCAGAGGGCACACAGAGGAGAAGGAGCGGAAGGCAAGGTAGGCAGGGAGCAGAAATTCTGCCTTCCTTCCCTGTTTATTCTAACCAGGCTGCAGGCCTGTTGGTTGATGCCACCCCCACTGAACTTGCGTTCTTCTCTCTCCAGCAAACCTTTCATCCACACCCTGAACTCTGCTGAACCAGTTAGTGTAGTAATCCAGAGTCACACACCCAAGATGCACTCACTCCCCAGATTCCACCTATGAGCGCATGCAACTTGGAGACATCTGGATACAGGCCGTAACATCCATTGTAAGAAAACATGTTAGACACACTATGAGAATGAAAAGCCCTTTGAAAGAAGAAAGAAATTGTTCTCTTCAATTGTTCTCAGTATATATCTGCTTTTTTTTTTTAATACACTCGTTTTGAAATGATTCTTTTTTTTAAAAGATTTTATGTATGTATGTATGTATGTATGTATGTATGTATGTATGTATGTTCTGGCTGGCTCAGCCTGCCCTGGAGGGAGGCTGGCACAGCATGTGGTGCTGGGGATCGAACCACGGTCCCTGTGGTTGCCTAAGCTTGCCTAAGCAGGCGCTCTAGACCGCTGAGCTATCTTGCCAGCCTCTACATCTGCTTCTTATGTTAAATTAAAATCTACACAGAGACTTGTGCGTGTGATTTTAGTAGCCTATAAAATGGAAACAGTATATTAAACATTTACATCTTCAAGGATTGTGTCATACTAGGTCATATCCATGTGAAAATGCTTCTTTTAAGTATTGCCAGAAAAAAAAAGCAGTTATTTTCAAAGCAATATGCAGTGAGAACTTCACTTATTCATTACCAGGTATTTGTCGTGCACCTACTATGGGTGCAGTAAAGTTCTGAGGGAACCTTTACACAGCAGCAAATAGCAGAGGCATTGCTTGCTGCACCCATAGAGCAGCCCTTCTGAGGTAGACTGAGGCAATGACAAATACACAAGTAAATGCAAAATCTCTGTTTTATGCAGAAAGTTCAAGGAGTGTAGGGTAGCAACGCAAGAGGGAAGCACTATCTGAAGTGGAGTAAGTAGTTAAGGCAACCTCTGATGATATGATAAGAGTCGAGACATGGAAGTCAGGGCTGGCGACATAGTTCATCAGATTAAAGTGCCTGATTAGTGCTAGCTTAGGCAAGCGCAGGGACCACAGTTTGATCCCTGGCACTACATGCTATGCCTGCCCTGACCTCAGGGAGTACTGAGCCAGCCACTGAGTCCAAGCGTAGTGGCGTACGCCTGTAATCCCAGTGCTGGGGAGGCTGAAAGCAGGAGAATCACCAAGCTGCATAGTGAGACCCTGCAACAACAAAATACATAAGGAAAAAAAAGACATGAAAGCCATGTAAATATCTAGGGGATGAGTACTCTAGCCAGGCAGAAAAGCAAGTCCAAAAGCCGTGAGGCAAGCATGAGCTTGTCACATGCAAATCTTCATGGGGACAGTATTGCTGGAGCAAGAGTAAGCAAGGCAAGGTGTTCTGGAGCTGTTCTTTAAGAGAGATTGGCTCTTGATTGCTTAATAGTAATACATGTGCATTTCTGACCTGTGATGGTCCCCAAAGGTCTGAAATCCAAAATTACCACTGTATGTAATACCCTGCTCTGCGTACAAGACTTCCTTCACATTTACAAGGATATTTGTAGCTGTTGGAGACTCCTAATCCCAAATCTACAGTTAATACATATTGCGTTACATTCTCAAAGTGATCCACTATTTAATAGTAGCTATAATTTTCTGTGTTGTTGACATTGTTCTGATTTTTTATCTTTTTTGTGTTAATGTATCAGTTGTATAAATGTTCTTCAACATATATTATTAACTGTTAAAATAATTGTGTACCATTATTTTCACTAATAAGTGCATGTTAAAGTTAAGAAAATTCCTCCTTAGTGGTTTATAAGGAAAGAATTCCTTAGGCTAGAGAAGGCTGTAAACTATAGTGTAATGAAATTTTAAATAATTCATGTTCTGCAATATCCAAAATGTAAGTGGAATTCCTAAAACAAATGATTTCTAGACATTGAAAAGTAAATTTTGTTTGTTTGTTTGTTTGTTTTTTCGTTTGTTTGTTACCACATGCCAGGCATACTACAGACCACCAAAACCAGGCATGGTGGTGCATGTCTGTAATCACAGCACTGGGGAGGCTGAGACAGGAGGATGACTGTGAGTTCAAACTGTGTATTGAGACCCCGTACCAAATAAATACATGAAAGATGAAAAGAATAGTTACTAAAATAGAGTCATTCTAGCTCCGTGAATACATTATGGCCAGGATGCATTTTGTGTTGTCTTTCTTTTATCCATCAAGGAGAATTTTACTCATTTTCATGCCACTTTGGTACATGTTGGATATGGAGAAAAATCTTTGAGATATGGTGAAAAAGAAGCCTACTGTAGCTGAAAATAAATCATCTAAACTCATATGAACGTGGGCTAAGGCATGCTATAGATTTTATAATCTGCTTTTCCAGAAAAGCACAGATATGCCCTACTTTTAAGTTTAGTAAACATCACTTTTTTATTAAAAATCATTTTTAATAAAAATAGCCTTTTATAAATTCAAAAAACCTGAAAGGGGCCTGTTTTCTTGAAGCAGATTCTTAGAGTAAAGCTTAATAGAAAACCAAGGATGTCCTACTTAGAGACATAAAGCCAGTAAGGCTACACCGCATTTCTCTTTCTGTTCTGTTGGGGTAGAAGGATTGGCCAGTCTTCCCTCTAAAAGACAGCAGCTGTGTCTTGCCACGCAGGTCCCTCCAAGGTCTGGGTGACACAGAGCCCACAGCATGTCCTGGCAGGTGTTTCTCATCTTCTTCCTCTTTGCAGGACCCATGTTGGTGACAAATCTTTGACTGAGAAACTGTCATTTAGAGAGCTGGGTGCACAATTTAATAGTGACAATTTGGTGAGGCAAATCTAATTTCTAGTCACTTCCCTGGTAATGCTGAAGTTACAGTGAACCACTGTCATTTTTTTTCCCCACCTAAGTCAAAATCAAGCTAATTCCAATGTTTAAAAATATCATGTATATTATTAACCGGCTGTGCCTGAATCGTGACTGGCTCTGTTGGATTGGTCTAACTTAGAGAATAAGATGAGAAACGTTTCCAATAGTTGAGAGAGGGTTTTCTGTTGGGATGAAAACTGCTTGAGACTAAACACTAAACAAAAAAAAAAAGGAAAGCTCCCATTTTTTTAAAGTTCATTTCATATTGCATTCCTAAAAGTATCTGAGAAGAAGAAGCTGGCTTGCCAACAGAAATGCTTGCAGAAACCGGACATTTAATACTTATTTAAGTAAAAAATGGGTTCCTTCCCCATGAGATAGGTCATCTTAGTCACACACGCTAATCATATATTAAATACCAAAGGATACTGCTTCTCACTTTTCCAAAGAAAAGGGTTCTTGCTTGTTTTGTATAAAATTTAGTGGACACTGTCAGTCCATCTCTATTTTTCCCCTCTGCCTTAAAAATTAAGATATAAGAAAATATGTCCAATCACTTAATAAAGCAATGTAAATAATATTAACTGACAATTGTCCTTGGCCAAAATGTGAAGTGTCAGGGACGGGCTGGAAACAGTTAGTTCAGAGGTGACACAGGTGCTCACCTTCGCTGTGTAAAGGTTGAAAAGGGAGCCAGGCACTGTCAGGTGTTCAGATTTCACAAGGACACTTAGAAGTCTGATTTTAAATGGCCAATCTCCCAATTTTAAGATATCCAATATCCCCTTCCCCCCAAATAAAAAACTTGTTCGGGTAATAAATTTTTCTCAGAGCTCAATTTTTTTCCATGTTGTCACTTTCTAAGCTGTGTTACATATTTATAGAAGGAAGAAGTTATTTATTCATTCAACAAACATTTATTGAGTATCTCATCATGAAGGTGGTGGTATGGGACTTTCAGAGATAACACAAGGTCATTGGTCTCAAAGAATCCAGAATCTCATGGAAGCCTAACCCAAGCCTGGAGATTAAAATTGTGTTCACGGTTCATTTATTCCCTCCATGTCCATGGGCTTTGAATCAATGCTTACAATTCCAATGTTTAATCTGACTCTGCCTAGTTTTCTTCAAACATAATTTAATAAAAAATTAGATCTCCTTGTATTAATATGAAAGCACATTAGTGAGAAAAAAATTGTAAAAGGGTATATTGGCATGTCACCATGCATGTATTCAAACTCAGAAATATATCACCAAGAATGAACTCTAATGCCAGCTACAGAGTTTGGGTTATAATGATATGTCAACATTGTTCGTCAGTGGGGGCATAGCTAATAGGAGAGGCTATTCATATATAAGGAGCATGAGCTATATGGAAAATATATCTTCCTCTTAATTTTGTTATGAACCTAAAATGGCTCTTAAAATAGTATTACAGCAAAATAAATATGCAAAAATAAGCATATGAATCTTTACATCTTTGTACATTTGTTGAAACACAAAAATACCATATATGTCAGGGACATCTAAATGTGTGAAAATTATAAATCTTGCGCACAACAAAGCAGCAACGATACACAAATAAGGAGAGAGGGTACCAGCAGTGGGACAAGGAAAGGATAGGTGATGATCAGAGTTGTGTCTACATTTTATTGCTTTAAAAATAGTGACACAATTTTGGCAGTTTCAACCTTTTACAGCATCTTGGTACTGGGTACCATGAATTTACCTTCAAGATATGTGTTTGTGTTCCAGTTGTAACACAGTGGTGTAGACTTCATTGTGTTTAAATCTAATTCACATTTCACTGCCCCAGATTTGCGAAGCCCTCCGCATGCCTCCTCTCCTCTGCCTGTGCTGCACCACCACCGCCCTCCACTCTTCTGTTCTTACTGTTCACAAGGCACATGGACCTTTTCTTCCCAGCACTTGAGCTGGGAGTTGGCCCCAGCTTCTTTAGAAAACCTGCTTCAAGCTGGATGTGGTGGCACACACCTGTAATCCCAGCACTTGGGAGGCTGAGACAGGAGGATTGGTGCGAGTTCGAGACCAGCCTGGGCTACAAAAGTGAGTGCAAGGCCAGCCTGAACTGCACAGCGAGATCCTGTCTCAAAAAAGACCAAAAAAAACCTGCTACAGTCTCTATCCTGACTCCTCTTTTGTTTGCAACCCACTGTTGAATTCCTCGGGAAACACAGCACCATTTCCACTTTCTACTGCCTTGGAGTTGCATGTGGTGCATCTCTTTCAGCATTACAACCCTTCCTTCTTTGCCTTTCCCAGACTGCCCTTCACAAATCCAGGTCAAGTTCCAACTTAAATCTCAGACTTGATGTTATATTAACTTTCCTGATAATACTGTTGGCATAGATTGTTTTCACCTTGGTACTTGATGACACCTTTTGTAGGCAAGTTCATCTTGAATAGGTGTATTATGTTCTTACGTTTTGATTTGTTTTTCCTTTTTTTTTTTTTTTAATTTGTATTTTATGGAAGGGTCTATAAGGTGCTCAGGGTCTCACTACTAGATCGGCCTCATAGTGATCCTCCTGTTTACAGCCTCCCAAGAGCTGGGATTACAGGTGTGTGCAACCACGCTCAGTCTCAGTTGCCATCTCAGCGTGCCCTGGGGGTGGAACCAGCACAACATACCCAGGGACTGAACCTCTGGCCCCTGCGCCTGCTAGCAGGCACTTTAATCTGCTGAGCTATTTGGCCAGCTGTTTTTCCTTTCCTTACAGTCACTTCTCCTGCTCCAACTTTTTTGTAATTGCTTTCTCTGACTTTTGAGCGTCAGCAGTTGAGAACTAAGTTGTCTTTTACTAGTAGAGATGTCTTCTTCTGCCTGAGACAATTTAAATCTATTAACGTTTGATGTTAGGAGTTCTATTCCTTCCCTCTACCCCAGTCCATCAGTGTTCACAGTTCTGAGCGGTGATCACAGCATTTCCACCTCTGCTCAGTGGCAGAGATGTCCTGGCCTGGCCTCCTGGTTCATGTGATAATTCTTTGTCCCTTATTTTGACCTTGAAGGACTGTCAGTCCTTTTCTTTTCTGAGGCCCTGACCATCACTTTACTACAGCCTTTTCTGGTCCTGCACCACTTGAGTCTCCACCTTTCTGTGATGTTTCCTTTTAAAGTTTGGTCCAAAAAAATACATTGATTTTAAGAATGGTTATATCCCTTTAATTTTCTTTTTCTTTTCTTTTTTTGTCTGATGGTACAGATTGACACTACGCCCTTCTGCATGCTAGGCAAGTACACTACCACTGAACTATACTCACAGGCCCTATAATTTTATTTATTATTGTATGTTTAGCATGAGCAGCTAGAATTCTGTGTGCACTCCCATGTTAAGCTTTATCACGAGGATCTATCTGCTGACACAGTTCAGATTAACAGTTATCTTGAATGGGGCTTAGGGTGGATTGGCCACATTCTTATAGCAAATAGTTTCTTCCCAGTCCCATGTGCATCAACAGTTCTTTGAGTTTGATGGGTTTTCTCAGCGGCATAAATGTTGCCTTGCTAAGACATTATTTAGAAAAATAGTATAAGGGGCCAGGGAGATAGCTCTGTGGCACAAGTGCCTGCCTGGCAAGTGCAAGGTCGTGAGTTCAAACCCAGGTCCCGCCAAAAAAAAAAAAAAAAAGTACAGAAATGACAGTAGTTGCATGAAGCTTCTATTCTACTAAACCAAATTAGTAAATGGATAATTGTTAATTGTTAAATTGTAATTGGAGAATTTAACACCAGAGTTGTTAAATTGTTTATTCTGTATGTTTTCCAAGCTAGTAACAAGTTAGTACTCACTCTAGGTAATAAGTTCAAAGAGTAGATGCAGCTAATATAAAATTTTTAGTTGTTCTGCACAAATGTGAGCTATACAGTTTCAGAAGCACACGAAGAATATAGAGGCCTATTTCTCCCAAAGGTTAATGTATCTATCATAAGTTTGAGGGGCAGGAATCAGATTGATTGCATACTAATACTTGTGAGACAGAGATTCTTAAAATATTCTTTTAAATATAAAAACTCAGTAAAATCCAGAGCCTGAGGTCTAGAAAGCAGTCCCAATAAATTCAAGATTTTGGGTTCTACCAAGTAAGGCAAAACTGTCACACACCAACTAGTCATAACTTACCTGGCATAATCTATTTGTAATCACTACAGAATTTATCCCAGACCATCAATGGTCTTCTTTATCTCTGAAATCTTTTCAGTAAGATTAAGGAAAGTAATTGGCATTTGTATTTTATACATCAAACAAGCTAGAGATGAAAATCTGTAGTCTGGTTTGTAATACTCATGTAGGTATGTGTGTGTGTATATATATATATATATTAAATACATAAATATATATAAATAAATATAAAATATATAAATATATATTTATATTATATATATATATACACACACACACAAGGCATAGACAGGCCCCACAGAAAGCCTTAAATAAGAGTATCCTGAGTGGAGATCTTCATCAGGTTCCAATGAGAAAGGCTAGACTAAAAAAATAATAAAAACCAAATAAAAATTCAAAACAAGTTGATAGGAAATGAATAATGGTTGTTATATTGAATATTATTGTCTTCAAAGTAGCTGCTCAGATTGCCGGAAATAGGCTTGCAAAATTGATCAAACATTATAAGTACTGACTGTTTCTTTCAATGAACTAATAGAAGTTAGCAGTACAATTGTCTTAGCTATCTTGTGCATATGTACATATCTTATTCTCTCCTCCCTTTTTCTTTTTCCCCATGCTGGTTGTTCTTTTCTTTTGAGCATTTTCTTTCCCTTTCACTATATCTGTTAACCATTTCAATCTTATTTGCCCTTTAAGGTTCTTACCCTAGGGAGATAACACAAGGTTGACGCATGTGGATATGATTTGTTTCACTGGTGAGTGTGGTCTCTAGTGGCATCCGTTCACCTGAAAAGCCTTCAGAAGCTTATTATTTCTTCATAGCTGAGTAATACTCCGTTATATAAAAATACTGCGTCTTTTTATCCATTCTTCAGTTGACAGGCATTTGGGTTGTTTCCAAGATTTAGCTGTGACCAATTGTGTTATTCAGACCAGCTTTGGACACAGAGGGGGAAAACCTAGAGGGCACAAGAACATTAGCTCAGCATTGAGATCCTTTTCCAAGCCTGCTCAGCATCTTGTACTTTTTGATCATCTTTCATTGATATATTATTGGGTCTACTAGTGGGCAACATGGCACGATCTGACTGATGCTCACTATTACCTTTCACAAATTTTTTCTTCTCTCCCACCTTATTAGAATCTCCATGAAGGCAAAGCACTATCTCCTATGTTTCCCTGTTTCTCCCATTGCTCCCACTATGGGATTTTCCATAGAGAAATGCCCTGATTTTATGTGATTTGAATTTTTGCTAAGCAGAAGCACTTTTCCCCAAGGATGGCATTTTTTCTTCCATGAAATTGAACATACTATCCAAAACTTTCTTTGCCCTCTTGTATTTAAACTTCATTCAGTAATTTCCAGATGAGCCAACCTTTGTTGAAACTTAGAATATGGTGTCCGTTACAGTAGAAAACAGGTCCGAGCAGCCTTTGTGTTGCTTGCTGATTCTTAGCGAAAAGATATATTCAGAAGTGATAAATGATATTGTTTAGGTTAGAAAGAATGTGAAAAGCTCTTCTTCGTCCTTGTAAAAACGATATCCATAAAGATTTACACCACCAAGCAAGGGACTTTTGGTCTCCTTTCCTAATATTTTAAGATTCTATTTAACATATTGCCAGTATGCCAGTGAATGGTACCTACAGACAGAATCTTAAAGGCTTGTTTGTCATTTCCCCCAATTAGTCATGGTGTGTTAAAGTGAATAAAATCTTTTTAAGTCTTTGGCAGCTATTTCTGCTGAAGTGCTCATATCCGTGTTAAAAAAAAATAATTGTGAGCATTCTAATTTGGGAATAAAGAGAAACTGAAAAGGTTGGGGGAAAAACTAAATGACATAGGATAAAAGGAGTCCCTAGAGCAAAATGCAATAGCTCTTAACACTT
>PVKN010035596.1:0-11599 GCA_004027915.1 Capromys pilorides | reverse complement strand
AAAAGATGGTCCATATTCTATGAGAAAATGACTATGAGCCATATGGCGGGCAAAGCATATGTATAGATAATATATTTTAAAACTCTTATACCTTCATAAGAATGCAAACAACACGTTTTTGAAAGGCAAAATATTTGAACAGATCACTTACCAAATAAGATCTATAAATGTCCAACAATCATAAAAACGAGCTTATCATGTCCTTCACATAATTAAAAATTAAAAGCTAAATCTAAATGAGGTTTCCTCTCACCTGTATTCAGGTGGCTCTAAGCAGGAGGACCCAGTTGTCCCATGTTGGGAAGACAGGATAGAACCAGCCCCCACCCATGCTGTGAAGGGCATAGCAAATGACGCAGCATGTTGGAAAACAGTTTGACAGTTATCAAAACAAGTTGAATGCACCCTTGCTGCACATCCCAATATCTCTGTTTTAGGTCTCTGCCTAAGTGAAATGAAAGTGCATGTAAATGCAGGAGCTTCTAAGAGGAGGCTGGAAATAACCTAAATACACATCAGCTTGTTTGGCAAGATGGCACCTCTGCACAATGAAACACCATTCAACGAGAAAACATGATCTATGAGTGCGTGCAATGCCATGGCAACTCGCAAAACCACCAGACACCAGACACAAAAGCCCTAATACGATCCCATTTATATGAATTATGTTCTAAAACAAGAGCAGGAAGATGCAGAAGGCAGATGAATCCTGTAAGCCTGAGGCTCCCATGGATATATTTACTAAAACTCATGAAACTACGCACATAGGGATAAACTTTACAGTGTGCATATTACATTCAACAATGCTACTTTTAAGCTTCTGAAAGAATATACAGAAAACTGAAGAACAGTTCATCTTTGAAGAGTAGAATAAAGGTGATGTGTTTGTTTTGTTCCCACTTTTTCCCCATGAACAACAAATATCAGTTCTGTCACATTTCCCTAAGGAGAATACTGTGATAGGACCAGAGACACAGTACCTAGCACAGTACCAGGTCAAGAAAGGATGTCTGACAGGAAGAACACATTGTCCTTGTACAGAAGTCCTCTCTTAGCACTGTGCCCCTGATCTTTCCTGCAGGTTGCCAGGTTGTGCAAGAGGCTTCAGACCATCTCGGTGACACAGATGCTTATGCAGTGCCCTTTAGAAGGGAGCTGTCTCACAGTGTCCCAGCCACTGGATGGCTCACCAAAAGACCCCCTACGGTGAGCTCTTACTTGTCTATGCACCCCAGCTCTTTCCTACCTAGTCACTGTATGCCACTGTGTTAGCAGAATTGTTAGTCCCAGAAAGATCTGTGTTGTAACAGCAGAGAGAGCCTCCCGGGCTGGTAAGTACAGTGTCACCTGAGTGGGTACAGACTCTCCTGCCACACACACCCTGAGGAATGGGGCAGAGGGTAGAACCCAGGGCACAAATTCTGCTGATGGCATAACTCAAAGGTCAAGCTCTGGGACTGACCCATCACCCCCGCCAATTACCTCAAGCCTCTCTGAGCCGCCTGACAACGTTCTTCTGAGAACAGCTGTGGAAAAGGAGGTCTGTACCCAGGTTAACTATCTTTCCTGTGAGTATTGCAGAGAGAACAGGAAACTGATTCTAGCTCAGGTGAGGCACAGCTGGTCAACAACAAGAATAATCCTTTCAAAAGGGATCTCCTATAGCAGAGTCCAGGTGAGGTGCTGGGGGCCAGAGGAGTGAGCAGAGTGGGGAGAGCCCACCAGGAGGTTGTGGCCGGAAGGAGGATCATCAAACCGTGCCATGGGCAGGACAGGCTGCTGAGGACTGGGTTCCCTCCTGCTGCCAGCAACCAGGAAGAGGGACAGAACCTGGATCTTCCTCTTCAGCGTGGGACAGCAGGCAGCACAAGGCAGAAACCCCAGAGAGGGCAGTAGAGTAGGCAGCCCTCCACTCGCCCAACCTCTGCCCTGTAGTCACCCTGCTTTCGGCATAAGGGCACAAGGAGCAGAAGCCAATCAGAGCCTGGCTGAATGAAGAGATGGGAAGAGAAATGTGGTGAGCAAAGTGGTTGGTCTTGTTCTTGGAATATGAACCTACTCAAAATACGCTCCTGAAATCTACAGATGCAGCCCCTGGGGCTTATATAAGCATGGAAAGACCCACACTTTTTTCCCAGGGGCCCCACAAAACAGGCAAGCAACAGCCAGGAATTGATAAAATGGATAATCCTCAGGAGGCTTGTGAACTGTGACAGAAGAAGGCTTCCTCGGAGGTCTCCTGGTGGCACCCCAGAGGGATCACACCAAAATTCTCAGCCTGAGAGGGAAGGCCATTCCACCAGATCTGCCCTGGTGGCTCTCAGAAACAGGCTAGACACGATTAAATCATCCTCAAGTAGCTGAAGAGTTTTCCAGAGCAAAATCCAGTCCTTTTAAAAGAAAATAACAAAACCCAGACACTTGACAACATCAAATTCACCACATCTGTCATCAACTACAAATTACCAGAAGCACCAAGAAGTGAAACAGTGTGAGCACTAGCCAGAAAGAAAATCTGTCAAATAGAAGAGATGAGAAATCGCACAGAGGAGAAAGCGGGTAGAGAAGAATAGTGTAACGACAGTGATACCAGCCTGTCTGAAGGAAAGAAGACCCGACAAGGACAAGGGGAGAAATACAGGAAAGAAGCAAATGCAGTGTCTAAAGATACCAACAGCACAGTTGAAGTAAATATTTCACTGCACTGGATTAACGAGAGATTAGATACCACAGGGACAAAAGATAAGCGAACTTGAAGACTGAGAGAGTGAATTTATCCTACAGGAGCACAGATATCGACAGCAAGCAGAGCCTTATAGCTGTGGAACTGCATCAAGCCACCAACTAGCTGCATAAAGGAAGGGAGACCAAAAAAAATTTTTTTTGACAAAATAATGGCTCTGCATTTGCAAATGTGATGAAATTTGTAAACTCATAGGCCCAAACAGTTCAACAAATCCCAGACAGGATAAACACAAAGGAAACCAAACCACACTACATCGTAAACAAACTACGAAAGCCACTGATAAAAAAAAAAAAAATAGCAGCCATAAGAGCAAAAAGGACAATTTGTAGAGAGAGCAACAAACATTTGAAATCATTTTGGAAGGCCTGGGTTTCACTTTCCAAGAGGAAGGAGAACCTCACGGGTTGAACTAAACCACATTATGCCACCCAGGTGGCCGGGTTTTATTAAACAGTGGTGGGGAGATGACCGGCTAGGCGAGGTCACCCCAGATCTGTGGAGAGGGGAGCATGCTACCCCCAGTGTAGAGAACTGTCCAGAAGCCAGGGGGAGGCCTTGATGGGATGGGAACAGATCCAGATAGGCTGTGGGAACACATGTATCAACCAAGAGGCATTTAGAATCTCAGTCACTAAAACTGGGGGCACAAGGTGAAGGATGGGTAGAAGCGGTGGCTCTGGCCAAGCCCTGGCAGTGGGCGCTTTGAAAACAGGAATGCAGAGGCAGAAACAAGTTGAGGGCAGAAAGACACCATGGACAGTGGCTCCTGGGTGGGCCCTTCCTGTGGAGGTGCGTGTAGGCAGCTTCCTGTGGCCGGGACAAGACACTCAAGAGAATAAGTGAAAGGAAGGAAGACTTATTGTGGTGCAGGGTTTCAGAATCTTCAGTGCACGGTTGTTTGGCACCATTGATTCTAGGTCTGTGGGGAGGTGGAGACATCACGGTGAGGGCCCTACATGTGGCAGACAGGAAGCAAAGAGGGCAAGAGAATGTGCTTAGGCTCTCCTCCCCCTTCCCTTTCTACTCCTTCTTGGCTCCCACCCTATTGGATAGCGCCACCCATTTGCAGGGATAGCCCTGCCTTTGGTTGGCTGTTCCATGTGTCAATCACTCCCAGGACTGCCTTCAGACAAACCTGAAGTGTTTACTAATTTTCTAGGTATTCTCAGCCTGGTCAGGTTAATGGTCACCATCAAGCTTGATTGCAAGGTGGAGAACAGAAGCCATGGGACATGCATGGCTGCAGTGGCTGAGATCAGGGCTTCTCCAACAGCAGCCACACACTGAGCTCATTGTTTTGTGGCCTTGATAGAAAATTTAATCCGCATTTCCCAAGAGTTCCCATGAGGCTTGTGGTTAGGATTCTTCAGGTGGAGTGGCCAGGGTAAGACACACGCCCAGGTACACCAGGTATTTTGTTGTTCATCTTTCCATTGCTGTCATGCCATTGTGTATTTGCAGAAGTGGTGAAGCTCTCTCTAAAGAAAGCAAAACAGCAACAACAAAATCCCTCTCCTCCCTGTGCTCCCTGCCTGTCCCTACCCCCCTAGTAGACCAGTATCAGGGATCTGGCTGGTTTCCAAATCTGCCCGGCTCACTGGCTCTTAAAATACCCTCAGCCGGGGATGCTTCTAGAATGTGAGCTGACCTGGAACACTTGGTGTCAAGGGCAGCAAAGCTTCCAAGCAGTTTCCTGGAACAAGAAAAAGAAAACAAGACTTGGGAGAATGCTTCAGAAAATTAGACTTAGCGGATCACACAAGTGGCAGAGGAGGGAGAAGCGAGCTGGCTGGCGTGCAGGACGACTGCCAGCCTGACGCTGGCTCTGCGGCGCAGGCATCTCATCTGCATGTGGGGGTCGTAGCGCCCACCTGAGCATGCTGTGCCTATGAGGTGTCCTAGGCAAACTGGTGGGGCTGGGGGCAGGCAGAGAAGACCCACAAACACTCCTAGAGCTTGAGTTTTAGGCAGATTTCTTGGTTTTAGGATCAGGTACACCTTGGCTTCAGTATCAATCCCATCATTATTGCACATGTAGGTAGTTGTCCAACCATACTTTTTAATACTGAGGATTTCACCCATGGAGCTGTATCCTTGACCCTTTTGTTCGTTTGTTTTATTTTGAGATGGAGACTTTGCTAAATCGCTAAATTGCTAAGATTGAGCTCAAGCTTGCAGTCTTCCTGCCTCAGCCCCCCAGACTGTTAAGATTACCGGCATCCACCAGCATCCTTGGTGTGAACAGCTTTCTTAACCTGTCTGGGCATTTCATCAAAGAAGGCCAATAACAGCCACTCCCAAGTGTGTGACCTTGGCAAAATGGACCCATTCCCCTGCTGCCTTGTACAACATCTGCACATAACAGAGGCCAGACCCCTGCGTCTTCTACCTCCACAGTGGGAGATTTTTGGTAGCGATTTCCTAAAGGTCTCCATACATTCCCCCAGTTATTTTTACCATCACACAAGTGGCTTCTCATTCCCTGCTTCTATCTCTCCTGATCCTCTTCTGATCAGCCTCCCACCAGCCCATCCACGCTGGGCTGTGACATTCAGAAAGAAACAGCGACCTCCATTCTGATGGGCAGGTGAGAACTCAGAGCCAAGTCTTTTTCTCCTCAGGGGCCCCTGACAGTGGCAGATCTGTGATTGGCTGCCACCTGCCTGTTGTGCTTCTCCATGTCCAGGCATGTCCTCTGCCATGATGCCCCCTACCTGGTGCCCAGTGTCTACTGCTATGATCCTGAGAGCCCTAGGCAAGGGAAAAGCTAGCTTTGTAAGTTAAGAAAGCGAGGTGCACCTACAAGACACCGAGCACACTGCCAGGTTCGGGGTCCGCAGCCACAAGACACCAGATCTGCAGTGGGACTGTCGACTTTGTGAGACTCCAGGTAGGTGTGTTGCAGCCCAGTGGCTGCCTACCTTTGTGGCTCCAAAGCTATTGGTGAGTTTCCAGGCCCCCATCAGGTGTCTCCTTGCATATGGCTGCTCCTGTGGACTCAGAGGGGCAGATGCCAGGGAGTAAACTCTATCCCCAGAGGCTGCAGCGCCAAGCCCAGGATATAGGTAGCTGCTGCTCCAACCCATGGGACATGCAGGGGGAGCTGAGGAGTGAGAGGAAGGATGACTACACGACAGCAGAGTCGCCCCAACAGCCTAGTGGGCATAGTCACCTCTCTGGGTCTGGATGCCCAGGGGTTCATGTGCCAAAGATGACTTTAGTGAGGCACTGGATTCCCGTGTTGATAAAGTGGTCAGGCACTGCTTAGGGCCCTACGTTCTAATGGAAAGAGGGAGAGGGGCTCTGGGGTAAGCAGCCCCTTGGGAGACCAAAGCACTCACTCACGGAAAGCCACCTGGAACCCAGATATGTCAGTGCCCCCAACCTGTCAACTTTCCTGGACAAGTTGGCCAGGACTTCTAACCCCTGCCCCTAGGCCAAGGGGACACTGGTCCTAAAGTCAGCCCCTGCCCAATACCACACCCTCTAGACTGGGTCCTACGTTGACCAAATGGCATGGGCTCAGGACACTGGGGTCTGCCACCCTGGGAGAAGGGGTATCCTCCTTCCAGACTGGCACCTTGGGATCTCAGCCCACAGCAAATGAAGAATCTGGGCTTTGTTGAATCCAGCTGTCAGGCCTTCTCTCCTGCCTAGCACAAAGGGGTAGAAATGTCTAAAATTGTATAAACCGTGAAAATCCCAGGAAAAAGAAAATGGTGCCACTATGTGATAATATTTTCATCTCTTCCCAAAGTAACTTCCTCCTTAAGCCGTTACTTCTTCAATCCCTACTCCATCTCTTCTAACTCAAGCGGCACTACCTTACCTCCTATCTACAGATATGCCTGTGACCACAGACTTGCATAAAAAGAAGCCATATTTGTGATCTGTTGTGAGTTGTTGCCACTTTTTTGACTATTGTGCTGCTACACATAGGTGTGTGCGCGTTTCTGTGCGGATAGAGATCTTCGTTTTTCTTGGATATGTACCTTGGAATGGAGTCTCGCTGAGTCAGATGAAAACTATGTTAATGTTTTTGCCAATTTCCTTTTGATGAACTATTTACACCTAGCAGAGTGTTGCATTGATTAGGGCTCTGGCTGCCCAGCCGCAAGACATGTACTGATGGAAACAAAACCCCCGTTTCTTGGTTCCGGCTCCTTTCCAAGTATGTTTCTCTGGCTTTGCCCCTGATTCCAAGAGTCCTAGACTTCCTCCCAGCATATCTTGGTCAACTATGTTAGCGGGAGCTGCTTCCTACTTGCCATGGTGATGCTTCTCAGACTCAGAGCTGGACTATTGGTGGCGGGCGGATTGGAGAGTGACCTGCCACAGCTGGTCGTCATACACAGGATGCTACTGTGGGTGGCAGTGACCCTAGCGTGATACACCGCAGCTGGTGGCTACTCACAGAATGTTACTCTAGATCGTGGCTCCCTAAGCTTTGAGTAAGGGACCTAGATCTAATGGATGCAACAGGAGATACCTGGTAAAATTCCCTGTGGGAGGTAGGAGGTACACAGCTCAGCCTGGGCACAAGCAGACCCTTTAGAGTCCCCTTAGCCCACCCCTAAGCTCAGCTCCTAGGAAGGTCCTGTGTGGATACAGACCCTCCTATGCCACCAGAATCTCCCCAAAAGCCCAGCCAAGCAGCTCTCTCTTGTCCCTTCGTCTAAGAGAACAAACACTCTGGCTGCACACCCAGAGGGATAAGGTCTCGCTGCCTCCTGGAGCACCCTTTAAATTGGTGGGGTTCTGGCCTCTGGATCTTGTGCAGATGATGCAGAGACAGCTTCCCCATACTGCACCCCAATACTCTTACCCTTTTCCCCTCTTTAATGCCTGCATTCTGAAGCCACCTCCTAAGTAGCCCTAGCACCCAACGCCTATACCAGCATCTCCTTTTAGAGAACCCAAACTGAAGGACTGGGTGAAAAGTCTCCAAGAACTTTCCTGTACTCCATAATGCACAGCACACAAAGACAGAAATGCTGCCTACAGCCCAGCCCTAGCTCTGGGGGTCTCAGGTGGATCCTGATCTATAAAGACTCCCTGGACAGGGAGCCCGGTGTTTGCAGTCTTGAGAGCTGGCACCTCCTGACAGCACTGTGGACACTGGAACCTCTTGTCAGGTCTCTGGTCTCGGCTGTCACTCTGTAGCCAAGTTCCCTCCAGCCTGGTTGTGACTCCACTGCCTCACTCAAACCCATAGCCATACTCTGAGTTCAAGTGAAGCTCAGCCCTGCAAAGACTCTGGCAGCCCCAAGCAGCCGTCACGCTCTGCAAGCCTCCAGAACACCCGTGTCGCCCCGCCCAGCAAGCCTCACCTTCAGACCTGCTTTGTCCTCCCATGGGTGAGCTCGAGGGAAGGCCCAGCATGGGAGACACTGGCTCAAGCGCAGCCCGGAGGTTGTGAGAGCAGCGGATTCCAGGCCCACCTTTGTTTCCTTCATTCACCAGGCAATGGCGTGGAGGCTGGGCAGGGAGGGGCCTGTGGAGTCAGTGTAGCTGATGCTTCTCATCTCCCGGCCCAGCCATTACTGCCACAGACAGTGGCCCACAGACGTGGCCTGACCACCAGTGTAATTGCACCATGTTCTGCTTCCTGTTCTCGGGCCTCTGTAGCATGGCATAGGGTAGACATCCAGAAAGCCTACCCAGCCACACTGGCGCACACCAGGAATCAACGCCCTGGGATGACCTGGACCAGCAGGAACACGCGAGCTGCTTGGGAAGATGCCTGTGGTCCCTCCGTGGGGACAAATTCTCAGGCACAATCCAGTGCACACAGCTGGAGCTGTGATACCTCCTTGGGCTGGTTTCTCCTCCTTCTCCTCTCACTCTTTCTAGTGTGCCCACCCTGGGGTCACTCTACAAAATAAAGATACCAGTATCCAAACCCTTGAGCTAGGTTCAGGTGGAGCGGAGGAGGAAGGACTAAGCATGAACTAGTAGTGAGGCCATGAACCATGCTGCAGGAAGTCAGGACAACACTGCTGGGACAGAGACTCTGGAGAGGCTGATAGGATGGGCGACTGAAAGAAGATGCCCAGGGTTCAAGAGCAAAGATGCACCATAAGCGTGAACACAGCCTTGAGACCAGCCAGCATGACAAGTGACACTGGCGAGGTGGAAAAACAGCTGTGAAGCCCTTGGCAGCCACAGCATGGACTTCCTTCCAGTGGAGGAGGGGAGCTGTGGAAATGATAACAGACTGTGGCCTCCCTGTG
The DNA here is from genome assembly GCA_004027915.1 of Capromys pilorides. Taxonomy (NCBI): domain Eukaryota; kingdom Metazoa; phylum Chordata; class Mammalia; order Rodentia; family Capromyidae; genus Capromys; species Capromys pilorides. The sequence goes on along the minus strand of PVKN010035596.1, from coordinate 2,620 downwards.
GCTAGGCTGCACCTGGCTACGTCCAGTGCTCTCCAGGCCCTGTGCACCATCCTAGGCACCTACCAGCCTCACAAAAGCTTCCTAGGGGCCTGCTAGTGTCTGCCCCAGACACAAATGCAAAAAACTGAAATACAGAGAGATCCCGCTGCCTGCCTGCAGACACACGGCTCGTGAGTGATGGGGACAGGTGTGAGGATGCGGAAAGGTTCCGGCCCAGGCATCCTATGCTTAGCTGAGGAGGAGCAAGGCGGGGCAGAGACAGGCACAGGAGGCTGCAGGACCCTCTTCTCTCTCCACACTCTTGTCCTAGGTAAGTGGTCTGAACCAAAAGCAGCGCTGTTCCCAGGGGACGTTTGGCAGAGACCAGAGACATTTTTGACCACAAGTGGAGGAAAATGGTGCTGTTGGCATTCTGGGGTTTGTGGCCCACCCTGGATGCTGCTAAGCCTGCCGAGACTCATGGAGCCCCAAATGCCAGTTGTGCTAAGGCTTAGAACCCCTGTCCTGGGTGAGGCCATCCGCACTGGCACCCCTCTCCCCTGCCCTCTGGGTCTGCTGTGCATTGTCCACCAACCCTTCCCACTGTTCTCGACCACCATATTCTGATCTCAGTTCAGCACTGTTACCTCTTGGCTGGGATTTCCCTGGCTACCAGGCTGTCTGCATTCAGCTTCCTGGTCTACGCCTCTTTGGTCTGCCTCCCAACTGTCACCACCAGGGGCCATCTCCCTCACCCTGTTTGCCTTCACGCATTCTGCACCGTGGCCTCTAGGAGGTATGAGTGCCAGCTGTTGGCTCCTTGTGGCTCCTAGAACAGCGCTCCGTGCCTACAATGACCAGGGGTCCAGTCGAGTGACTGGATGATGGATTCGAATGTGCGTGGGAATCAGTCAGTGGATGGATGAGTGGGGTCCTCTGCCTTGGCCTCGGAGCTCCCCACTCACTCCATTGCCAGGATGCTGGCCCACCAGCCAGGCTCCGCAGTGAGTGGGGAGCTCTCCGGCAGCTCCACTGTGCCCTGAGCTGGAATCTGAGCTTTCTTGGGGAGCATGGAGCAACCTGGGCCTTCAGATTCTGCTTTGAGGCTCCAGACCCAAGGCCTGGTTCCTATCGGTGGTAGAGAAGTGGATGACACTGGCTTGCCCTGGTCCTAGGGAGGAGCTCAGAGGTCACACATATCTGACATCGGGACACACTGGTGTTTCCAACACCATTTTCCTCCTCTTTCTCTACAACCGGGCATCAGCCTCTTGGTGACAACATTTACGGACTCTCCATACAATTAGAACTACGCAGACACCTTCTAATCCTATTTAGATTGTCAAAGGGGACACTGTGGGCCCCCATCTGTTTCCAATCTCAAGGAAGGAGGCTAAGGGTTGTGAAATATGTGGCAAGTGTCCTGCTCTTGGGATCAACAAAACAATTGGTCACTCACTCACTGTATGACCTTGTACAGCTAAGCACCTCCCTCAGAAACACCCAGTGGATGGGAAACACCCATCCACACCCAGTGAGAACCTATCTCTCCTTCTCCCTCACCAGGCTGAATCAGAGGCCCTCCCTCCCAGGCATACTCGGCCAGGACACTGCTCACTTCACCAACCGTAGCCAGCTCTGCAGTCATTTAGCCACTCTGTCCATCCACCCACCTACCCATCCAACCATCCATCTATCCACCCATCCATCCATCCATCTATCCACTCATCCATCCACCTACCCATCCATCCATCCATCCACCCACTCATCCATCCATCCATCCATCTACACATCCATCCATCCACCCACCTGCCCATCTGTCTGTCCATCCATCTACTCATTCATGCATCCATCCATCTACCCATGTATACATTACATCCATCTATCCATCCTCCATCTGACATCCAACCATTCTATCCAACCATCTAGCTATCCATCCATTTGTTTATCTATCCATCCATCCACCCATTATGCATCCACCTATCTATCCAAGCATCCATCCATCTATCTATTCTCTCTCTATCCACCTAACTACCCACCTAACTATCCATCCATCTGTCCATCCACTCAATCTGTACACACATACACACCACACACACACACACACACACACACACACACACAATCACACATTCAGGAAGCATTTATGGAGCACCAGATGTTCCCGGGGGGACTGAGGCACAGACACAGTCTAGGAGAGGTAACTTCCACCTCTGTTTGTGGAGGATGCAGTGTTGCACTTCCCAGAATGCACCAGCCCCATGCAGCTGGCAAAAGGCAGGCCAGGGCTCAGGCTGTGTGCCTGACGCTCCCTCCTCAGCTGCACCTCTGCTCTTGAATCCGGATGGAGAGGAGAGGAAGCAGAGGGTGGGGAGCCCTGCAGGACACCGACCAGCATGCATGGGAGCCACAGAAGGCTGTTGAGGAGGAATGGGATTCTTCTACTCTTCACATTGACCAGGAACTCACCAGAGGCAGGGGGTGAGCATTGTTCAGCCCTAGCCCCTCAACATCCTTTTCACTTCCCAGTGCAGGGAATGTTTGCTGGATGACTAAAAAAAAAATCAGTCAATGACTGAATAAAGGATATGGCCTTGTCTGTCTTTATAGTCAAAGAACACTTGCTAGGACTAGACTTGGG
>PVKN010035595.1:0-11603 GCA_004027915.1 Capromys pilorides | reverse complement strand
TTTATTTATTTATTTATTTATTTGTTTGTTTGCTTGTTGTGTTTGTTTGTTTCTTTATTTATTCATTTTTGTGGCTGGCTCAGCCTGCCCTGGTGGTGGCGCTGGCGCAGCATGTGGTGCCGGGGATCGAACTGCAGTCCCCGCAGTTGCCTGAGCCCTCCTAAGCAGGCGCTTTAGACCACTGAACCATCTCGCCGGCCCCAAACCTAACTTATCTTTACTTTCACCCCTCACCTCATTTACTTTCAGGCCATTTCTCTACTGTGCAGTTGGAGTCTTTTTAAGAAGAACTAATTGTTTCTGCCACTTGTTTAGAATTCTCTGAAGATTTGAACTTCAAGATCATAGATGTGAGGCTAGGATTTAGTGCAATGGTAGATAGAGTACCTGCTTAGCATGCACAGGATAGGAAGCTATCGCTCAAGGTGGTTGAAGATACATGTATGTGAAAGGAGTTACTAACAAGAAGGCAGTAAGTGATGGTTTTTTCCCTCCAGTGGCTCTTCCCACATTCCTGGGTGACAGTCTTCTTCACCATGCTCCCAAGCCAGCTTTTTGAGTCATGGTGCTGAACATAGCAGCTCCTGGCCTGTTCTGATGGCATGATCACTTGTGATCCTCAGTGTCTGGCGTGTGAAGCCAAAGGCTGTCCCCATTTTCTGTGTGTGTCCACAGATGGCCAGGAGATAAAGACTCAGAATATCTGACAAGAAGGAGTAGGTTAGGAGTTAGAATGCTGGGCTACTTGCCTGTGAGAGCAGAACCTGAAACCCCTGCTCTTCAGTCCCAGTTCTGCCTGCTCCCTGCAGTCCTCGGTTGAGCAGTTCCTCCACTCATTACCCACGCCAAACTCTGAAGCCTAACTGAACACCTTCCCCTTCCACCATTACCAAATTTCTCCCACTTTTCCACTTAACCTGTTACTCAGACCTGCCCTCCCCCAGCCCCCCTGCCTAGTGCAGAGCTCAGCTCTCAGGGAATATAAATTTAGATATTGCTATGATTTGAAAGATCCCCCTCCCCCAATGATTTCATGTATTGAAATCTTAACCCCTAAAGCTGTAGTATTTGGGAGGTGGGGGCCTTTGGCTGGTAATAAGAATTAGGTGAGATCATGAGGATGAAACCCCACAATGGCCTTAGTGACCCTTAGCGGTAAAAGACCCATGCTAGCTTATTATGTCCCTCCATATGATCATGCCCTTTGCCATGTCAAGATAGAGGTAAGAAGGCCAGTACCAGATGCCCATACCATATTCCTGGGTTTCCTAGCCACCAGAAATATAAGCCAAATAAACTTCTAGTCTTTATAAATTTCTTAGTCTTGGGTATTTTGTTATAACAGGAAGTGGACTAAGATGTAGAAGGTAAGTGGATACAGATGGGAAAGACACCACTAGAGGTTCAGGTATAGGGCACCCTTGACTTTTTTTTTTTTTTTTTAATTTTATTTATTTGTTTGCTTGTTGTGTTTGTTTGTTTATTTATTCATTTTGTGGCTGGCTCAGCCTGCCCTGGTGGTGGCGCTGGCGCAGCATGTGGTGCCGGGGATTGAACTGCAGTCCCCGCAGTTGCCTGAGCCCTCCTAAGCAGGCGCTTTAGACCACTGAACCATCTCGCCGGCCCCTTGGGCACCCTTGACTTTTGAACTCAATTCCCAAGGGCTGATTGTAACTCAAGTTGTCAGTCGATGGCTTGGGCTCCTCTGCACAACCTTCAAAGTCTCCTGTAGAGAGGCAGATATCAGTGTCCTGAGAGAGATACTGGCCCAGGTTTTCTCAATACCATACAGGAAAGGAGGTTGTAATGTTTCTTCCAGAACTCTTTAAGGTTAAATCTGGAAGCACAAGCATCTGGTATTCAGGTCATACCTCAAGACTTTGGTCATAAAATTCTGGTTATAACCCAAGTTGTTCATGTGTCAGGCTGGGTATAACTAGGGTCTACTGTATAGGCATAAAGACCCTCATACAGAGGCGGAAACTTAACAGGTTTGAAGGTGAGAGGGCCTGGGATCAAATTCCAACCCTGCCATTTGTTAGCTTTGAAAATTAGGGATGATATTTCTCCTGAGCCTATTTCTTCCGTTAAATAGAAATGATATGACCCCACCTTTCTCTTCAGACAGACAGACAGACACACCCCTCTTGTTGCTCTTCTGTGTCCACATGCTGATCCATTTCAGCTCACCAGGCTAGGAATTTCCTGATGTCAGGTACAAAATTTCCAATCTCTGCCTTCCAGTGTGCTTCCTGGCACATGCATCACAGTGTAAATGAATCATTGAGATCAAAGGAGGCCCACATGGCAGGGCCCCTCACAGGCCTCATAGGAGGGACACACAAACTGAGAAGGAGCTTGATGAGATTCATCAGATCTGGTAACATGCTGGAGTCACAGAGCTCCATTGCAGGTCAAGTAGCAGCTGACTGATGGCAACAGGAAAGACCCAGGGCTTCAAGAGGCTGAGTATCTAGACCACAAACTGTCACGACCAGTTATCCCCTGGTGGCCACTAGAATTAGTTCCAGGGCCTCTGTGCATACCTTTGTCCTTCAGTAAAAGGGCATAAAACTGCCTATAATCTATGCACATCTTCCTGTATACATAAGTCATCTCTGCATTGTAATACCTAATGTAAGGAAGATGCCATACAACTAATCATTATACTATATTATTTAAGGAGTAATGAGAAATTCTGTATGTGTTCAGTATACACAAACTTTTTTTTGAGATGTCTCACTATGTGGTTCAGGCTGGCCTTGAGCCATATGCAACCCAGGTTGGCCTCACTTGCGGCAATCCTCCTATCTCATCCTCCTGAGTGCTGTCTTTGTTTTTTTGCAAATATTTAGAATATCCCTTAATAATCCTTAAGAACCAGTGTTGTCTGTGAACATTGCATTATCTTAGAACCATAACATTTTGGGCCTGGCCCCCCAAAGATTCATGCACATCCCTTCGTGCAAAAGGCACTTAGTCCACCTGCAAGAGTTGCCAAAATCCTAAGTTTCAGCATTACTGAAAAGCCTAAATCCTGTTTCCTGAGAGACAAAAGACAAACTCCTTAGTTGCAAACCCCTATATAAATGAAAAGTTAAATAGTTCCAACATTCAGTGGCACAAAGTAAACATTTTCACTTCAGCAGTTACAAACAGGAATACAAAGGAATGGGAGGAAGGAGTACATGATATGTGCCTAAGATGCAAAGCAAGTCTGAAGCTTTGCTGAAATGGCTAAGAAATCATGGGAGAGGAAACTGAGGAAAAGTCAATATATATAGGCTTTTAGGTTACCTACAAGACTTGAGATGCATGCAGTCACAGGGATCATTCCATTTATGAAGTGTTTCCTGTGTCCTGGGGAATGTCACACTTTACGTAAGCCTTTTCAACACGGACTCTTGGCAACATAGCAGATGAAAGATAAAAGGCCTCAGGAAGTGGGGCCAGGCCCACACAACTAACAAACAGCTGGGCTGGGAATCAAGTTTGTGGGATCCTAGAGCCTACCCCCTTCTCACTGTGGGTCAATGAAGCACTACTTATTGCTTTCTTAGGAGGCCCCCCGTGCCGTTCCCCTTAGCTAATTGTATTACATGTGTGTGGAACTCCCACAGGGACACAGGCAGAGAGCAGTGACTTCAGGTAGGGATCAGTGGCCTTTCCTCTCCAAGGCTTCTGTCTGGAAGGCTTTCTCTGGCTCTTCCCTTTCACCTACAGCTGCTGACTTAAGGCTGCATGTATTTCAGGCAGTTCCTGTTTTTCAGACCACGGCCACACACTTTCCCTAAACTTACCTGGCATGGCCTGGTTGTAGCATTTGCTTATAACAGAATCAAGTACCAAGAACTTGTTCAGATTACAGTGTTCAGATTTGACCTCCACCTGTTTCTTGCTGCAGCAAGACATCTCTCTTCAGTGAATCAGTACATAGTCTGAGAGGACAGTGTCTTCTCACATGGATGCAAGAGGACAGGGGGAGTCACTGGGTCCTGAAATTTCCATCTAAACTCATCTGGCAATGAATCTTGGAGAAATCTTGGGACCACAAGATTATAGGCCTCTGTCTTCACCAACCAATGGGAAAGCTGACTATAGAGTTAATTACAGGTCTTTTTGGTCCCTCAGAGAGCTTAGAACAGCACTGGAACTGAGTCTCTTACTTGCCTGTGCTCTTTGCATCATACCCAATTCTCCAGTTTCAATATTTTGTCTATTCCTTTTTTTTTTTTTTTTCCCAGGACCAGGGTTCAAACTCACAACCTTGCACTTGCCAGGCAGGCACTTGTGCCACAGAGCTATCTCCCCAGCCTCTTGTCTATTCTTTTGGTGCTTGTCTAACCCTAGTGATACTGGACATCAGGATCTTTTTTTTCTTAATCAAGAATAGGATCTTTTGGGCCAAAGACAGCAGAAAGAATAGAGAGATGAGGCCAAATACTACAAGTGTACATACTCTTTCTTATACAGGAACAGCTAATGGGACACTCAGCTGAAATGGGGCTTCAGCTAAGGAAGTTAGCAAGTAATCATAAAAGTGCAAGCTACTTACAGAACAAAGGCAGCAGTAGGTTCTTATTCATTTGTTGAGGTAGACTAAAGTCTAGTAATCACCAGTAGCCAAGGGCACTATTTCAAAAGATGTTTTTGCTTATGATGGACTACTTGGTAGTATGGCCAGCTTTTTCTAGAGGCTGTTGAATTTTCATGTATCTAGAGCCATCATCCTGTGGAAAATATCCAGCCTTATGGTTCTAGTACCTCTGATAGGGTCAAAGGAATTCAGATTCCTGGGATGTTGTTTTTGTTGTTATTGTACCAGAAATAAAACTCAGGACTTCACACTTGACAGGCAGGAGCTGTGTCACTGATTCGGTGCTTGGCCTGATTCTTGAAATGTTATGGCTTCTGAAGAAGCACAAGGATGGGTGCAGAAAAAAAAGGGGAAAAAGAAAACATGTACCAGCTTTAATAACAGACCAACTTAACCCTGTATCATAGTGTCTTAGTCACTCTTCTCTCATTACTGAAACAAATACCCAACACTCAAAGTGAAGAAAGGAAAGGTTTATTTAGCTTACATTTACTGGAGATTTCATAGTTTTTTGTTTTGTTTTGTTTTGTCTTTTATGGCCAGCTCAGCCTGCCCTGGGGGCGGGGCTGGCACAGCATGTGGTGCCGGGGATAGAACTGCAGTCCCTGTGGTTGCCTAAGCTTACCTAAGAAGTTGCTTTAGACCACTGAGCCATCTCACTGGCCCAATTTCATAGTTTAAAACAGCCTGAATTATGTAGCAAGATCTCAAAGCCTAAGCAAAGCAGCCTCAGTTGAAGGTGGCCTCAACTGCAGACACACCACCCCATGCTATAGGGTGTGAAGGAGAGGTTGGGGTGCCACAGTGTCCAGAATAATTTGCTCCACACCTTCAGAGAAACTGCAGCCTAAGGGGGCAGCACATGCTGTCATTTTAAAGGGTTGGTGCCTCTCTGGCTCTGCCCCTCAAGCCACTCACTGTTCTTCCAGACATGTGTGCCCTGTGACCTACATGAGGTTTTGGGGGGACAACTAGGCACAAATCATAACATTCCAGCCCTGAACCCCCAAAGCCTCATGCACATCCCTTTGTCCAAAAGGCATTTTAGTCCATCTCTAAAAGTTGCCAAAGACCCAACAGTTTCAACATTGCTGAAAAGTCCAAGTCCCAAGTCTCCTCCAAGACCCAAGGCAAACTCTCATCTGCAAGCCCTGTACAAATAAAAAGTTAAGTACAGGGCCAACGAGATGGTTCAGCAGTCTAAAGTGCCTGCTTAGGAAAGCTTAGGCAACTGCAGGGATCTCAGTTCGATCCCCAGCACAACGTGCTGTGCCAGCCCCACCCCCCAGGGCAGGCTGAGCTGGCCATAAAAAAGAAAAGGAAAAAAGTTAAGTACATCCAACATTCAAAGGCACAAGAAAAATATTGTCATTCCAAAAGGTATACACAGGAGGATACAAACCATTGGGGCCAAAACAAGTCCAAAATCTAGCAGGGCAAACATTAAGTCCTATAGTTCCATGTGGAACATCCCAAGCAATCTGTGGCAAATTGTGAGCTCCATGTGGCTCTGCTTCCATGGCACTTCTGGTGGTTGTAGCTCCCATGGCTTCTCTCTTAGGCTGGCTTTGCTCCTTCTTTGCAGTTCCTTGTAGATGATCCACATTCCTGGCTTTTCCACATTTCTGGAGTTTTCACTGAATAAGCTTCTCACTCACAGCCTTATACACTACCCCGCTCTGGGACACACTGCCTGGCCTCCCAGCCCTTCTTCTGAAATCTAGATGGAAGGCTTCTTAACCTCAGAACTCCTGCATTCTGCATGTGCCTAAAACCAATTCCATGTGCATGATGCCAAGGTCTGTCACCAGCTGGAGCAGTAGCCAGGCTGTCCTCTCTCTTGGCTGTAAGGGTTGAGTGTCTGGCTCACTGAGCACTTTGACCCTGATTCCAAGGAACAAATTCTCCATGCCAGTGCCTTTCTGGAATCTGGTGTGGCTGCTGCCTCCATTCTGGGATATGGGGCTCTGTGGATTTCTCCTCAGAGCAAAGTCTTTCACCCTTGTGATTCTGAGGCTGCAAAGGATGAGAACCTGCCACCTCCTGTGGTGCTCTCAGGACATCTTTTCTATTCCCCTGTTCCTCCTGGGCAATGGAGATCTCAGCTCTATCTTTGCACTCCACAGCCTTTTGGTGTTTTCTTTCTGGCCAAAATCATAATATTTTAAATCATTCTGCCAGGCTCTTTGCTCTTCATTCTCAACATATATTTGACTAAGAGCCCCCAACAATAACCATGCCACTGCCCCAATATTTGACTGATTCAGACAAACTTTCTGCCACGTCAAAACATAAATGATCTGGAGTCCAACAACTAATGCTGTCCTTCCCAGCAGAAACCTCCCTGGCCTGGTCTTTACACGGTGGCTTTCTATCAGTCTTCTGGTCTGAGCTCTGACCAGAATCTGCCCTAAAGAACAGCCAAAGATGTTCCAGCACTTCTTTTGTAAGTAACATCTCCAAATATTTCCTATCTCTTCCCAGAAGCCATTCCCAAAAGCTGGTAATCCGCATGAGCAGGTTTAGCCACAGAAATGAGAGAAGAGTAACTAAGACAGAATTTGGTACCAGGGGTGGGCTGATCAAACCCACAGATAGCTATAGAGGGTATGACAATGAAAAAGAAAAAGACAAATCTCAGTGTATAAGGGGGTGGTCAGAAAGACTGGCATGAATCAAGTGTGGTGGCTCATGACTATAATCCCAGTACTTTGGAGCATATCCAAGGAGGCTCTCTTGGAATTCCAGACCAGCCTAGGGGCTACAAAAAGTGAGCACAAGGCCAGCCTGAACTGTATGGTGAGATCTGTATTAAAAAAGAAAAAAGAAAAAAAAAAAAAAAAAAAAAAAAAAAAAAAAAAAAAAAAAACAGGCGCCAGGGAGATAGCTCAGGGGCACAAGTGCTTGCCTGGCAAGTGCAAGGTCCTGAGTTTGATCCCTGGTTCTGAAAAAAAAAAAAAAAGGGGGTTAGTTTTAGTGGACTGACTCAGCTACTGTGTGGTGGGCTCACTTTTATTGGCTATCAAGAAGCACAGGGGGAAGGGTAGCATGCACTTACTGGGATAGTAACTGTACAAAATGGGTGGGTGAGGATTAAGTTAAGATTTTCTTCACATCCAAAGGTCTGACTTTGACAACTGTTCTCAGTAGATGATATCTTGCCTCAAGAGTGCAGGTTTGTCAGCATCTTACCGATATCCAGGGGCCACACAGCCTCCCCTGTACCTTTCTGTTCCTGAAGCAAAATCACACCAACCTCTCGACTGGCAGAAGGTGTACTTAACTCACATAGCAGATCCCTGTCACATAGCCTGGTACCCAGAAGTTTCTCATTTTTGTTGTTTTGTTTTGTTTGGAGACAGGATCTTGCTCTGTAATTCAGTCTGACCTTGAGCTCATGTTGTGGCCCTGGCTAGTCTCAAACTCATGGAGATCCTCCTGCATCAACTTCTTGAGTGCCGGCATTGTAGATGTGCACCACCATGTCCTTTTTGTTTTTGTAATTGCAGCAGTTGAAACAGCATGACTTGAGGTTGAATGGCATCTAGTGTTATCTAGTTTGGTTTCTCCTGCAGCAAACTATAAGTAAAATATCAAAGTATTTTATATAAGAGAAAAACTATAAGACAGAAACACATTAGTATAATCAACCCAGCATAAAATCCAAAATGGGCTTTAAGATAGTTCCATGGATTAAATTGATTGAGAGTACTGACAAACTTTAATCTTGAATCTGTTTGTTAAACATCTAGGCTTGTTGAGACATAGCTAATACTTCCTTTTTGCAGTGCCTCCAAATCAATACTTATGTTACCTATATGTGCTTATGTATATGTTCCCAAGAATGGGTAGATGTGTTATACGTGGGGGGAGTTATACAACACCAAGGGATGTTGAAATGGCACCAGAGGCCCTGTTATAATTACTGACTTTTTTTTTTACAGGACTGGGGTTCGAACTCATGACCTTGTACTTGCCAGGCAGGCACTTGTGTCCCTGAGCTATCTCCCCAGCCCCCAGACTTTCTATTTGAGCTCCCATCCACATAACAGTCATCTCCAACATGCTGATTTGTGACTGTAATTTTGCATCAATAAAATGTATATTTTAGGGCCAGCGAGATGGCTCAGTGGTCTAAAGCACTTGTTTAGGCAAGCTTAGGCAACTGCAGAGACTGCAGTTCGATTCCTGGCACCACATGCTGTGCCAGCCCCACCCCCAGGGCAGGCTGAGCCGGCCATCATCATCATCATCATCATCATCATCATCATCATCATCATCATCATCATTATCATCATCATAATAGAATGTATATTTTAGGCTCTGTCTGCAGTCCTGGACCAATTGTATATCAAATAAGCAGTATGTATAGGATGAGCAAGAGCTACAGAAGATACAGCAACTTTGGAAATTAACAGTACCAAAAAGTCAATTGCTATAACAATCAATCCTGACATGATCATGCAGTGATTAGTCAATGATTTCAATAGTAGATAACAGGAGAATGGCACATGGAAGATTCATGGCATCCAGACTCTGGAAATAAGTCTCAAGACTAGCAAAATCTTGTTTACCAAGGTGTTAGTTGATGCACAGTAGCTCAATGTGTATTCTCTACATGCAAATGAGGTAAGATTCTGCTTAATAGTCCCATATCTGAAGATATAAGTACTGTAAATATATATGGAAAACTATGTGGTTTTGTTTCTACAAAGTAGAACGTTTGAGATATTCGTAGTAAATTTGGCCATATGCCCTTTTCACAGCCATTATAACAAGGAAGGGCCAGTTTCTGAAATAATTTTTTAAGGGGTCCAGGCTTACCATTAAAGATGGCCTGTGGCAATGGGGACTGATGCTGTTCCCATGCCATGCAAATTGCCCTTCATCAATAATATATATGATGGAGGTTTTCATCTAAAACAGTTGGTACAATAATGCCAATGGGCCATATGCCAGGCTAATTGTTGTTTCTTTCTAATCTCCTATGAGGGCTGCAATCTATGTACATTCTTCATGCTCTAACTCCTGTGCAGGATGTCCATGGCAGGGGCAGAATCATATGTCTCTCCAAGATGTATATTGTGCACATGGAGGAACGTCAGGTGTGGAGGAATTAATCCACTGCCCTGAAATGTTAATACATAAATATGAATTGTTCTTTCTAATGGGACATCCAAAACTATGGGTGAGCAGGGAAGCAATCATTTGATTGTAAGAACTTATGCTCAATGCATAAAGGTGGATATAAAAAGTATGAAATGTAATTCAGAGTGATATTGGAATTTACAAGTCCCGGTAGCATAAAGGCTCCTGGAACCCAATCTAATTGATTATGATAAATATCAGGGAGAAAATCAACCCACATAAAGGGCTGTAAAGGAGGATTAGATACATAAACCCAGTATTCTTTCCCTGTCACTGGGCTGATACATACAGTACAGGCAATAGCCAACATGACAACGAACATATTTTCTGGGGCATGCAGGGGACCTTGTCTCATCACCAACATTCCAGTCTCTTTCTCTTTTTTTTAACTTGGCCCCCTCATCATTGGCCTTGTCACTTGTATGGTCACCAATAACTGAGGTGTCTCCTCCAGACTCATACTGGTGGGTCTTCGTGGCTCCACAATGGATTTGGAGACCTGCTCTCTCCATGGTCACATGTTCAGAGATGGCACCCACCATGGTGTTACATTATCTGTTAATATACAGGTATATCCTGGTCCCCATGTTATATTGACTCTGGGTTATCCCACTTTCCTATTTTGTTATCTTTCCATAAAGCTTGTGCCATAGGCTTATCCATGGTGTCATTCTTCTGCCAATAGACTCTGATGGATTACGTTTGCTCTCTGCAAGCAAATTTTAAAATTTAAAGTAAAAGTAGCAAGATCTAATTGCACTTGTGGAGGTAGCTACACTCCCCCTTTTTGATTTTTTTAAAAATAAAAGTGTGCAGGGCTGGGGAAGTAGCTCAGTAAAATAAGCACTTGCCTGGCAAGCACAAGGGCCTGAGTCCAATCCCTGGTTCTGAAAAAATAAAAAAAGTGTGTATACTCTACTATGGCTTGGTGCTAAGGATTTTAAGAGATGCCTGTAAGATGTTTAATATTCCAAAGCTGCAAGAAAGAGGACAAGATCTTTTGCTGACATAGAAATTCAATGATTAGTTTTTATTGTATGAGGGACTCCCACAGCAGCAAAGACAAATAAACAATGCTATTGAACATGCTCCGCATTTTCACCTTCGTGCAACAGTAAGTGGCATGAATCATATGGGAATAATTATCTATTGAGACATGAGCATATTATAACTGCCCAAAGGATGGGATGTAATATCCACTTGCCAAATTTAAGCCACCAATGAATCAGTCTGTTGGTTACCATAGGCTAAAAGTCCCAGTAAATTAGAATGGGGCCTACAATGTTCAATATAAAAGGTGGCAGAGTGATTTTCAATTGCCCTTTGCAATCTGAGAAACAGTTATTATTTCAGTGGGAGCAGTGAATTCAACTCTTATAATTTCATCTGGATATCAAGAACATTGAGGGGCCGGGGAGATAGCTCAGGGCTACAAGTGCTTGCCTGGCAAGTGCAAGGTCCTGAGTTTGATTGCTGGTTCCACAAAAAAAAACACAAAACAAAACATTGAAATGCAAAGTATAGCCAGAGGATAGTTATTTTCTATCCATCATGGTTGCTTTAGTAGTTTTATCTCTGCAGAATGTTAATAGACAACAGTTATAATTTAAGGTAAAAATTTAAGATCAAGGACTACATATACCATGTTAGCATGTCAATTATAATGACATTATTTTTTAAATACCTCAATGCCCATCTTGGTAAAGAATAGCCTTTTTAATCAATCGTCTCTATAAAGAAGCTGTCACCTAATTTGTTATCCTTCAATTGGATGTCATTGAAGAAGTGTGTGACATTGCCTGGACTGCTCAGCATCTAAGCATCTTTAAGTGTAGTGACAACATATAACATCACATAA
>PVKN010035594.1:0-11590 GCA_004027915.1 Capromys pilorides | reverse complement strand
CAGAGATCATATAACTGAGAAATCTAAAGCAAAATCCCCACCTTCCCTCTACCCTACCTCAGTGACAGTGAACCTTTTAGAACTTGCAATGGCAGCAAACACACATGCCATAGGTTCACTGCCACTGCTTAGCTCTTCTTTTATGACTTTGAAACCCCTGATTAGAATCACTATGCATTGGTCAGTAGCTCTGGACACCTGGTCAACAACAACAGGACTGCCATGAACTTTCCTGGTTTCCATATTCACATTTTAATCATTGCTTTCTCTGGACGCTTTGCTTCATTCAGTCTCTTACTATCATCTACCCATTCGTGAAATAGAATCCCGCTTGTTTCCTGTCTTCTCCCGTTTCACTGAACCTCTGCATTGCCAGAATTATCTTATTGAGAGGAGGCTTGAATAAAAGGATTCTCTTGCACGGAATCCCTCAAGCTTGCACTAAGTTCTTTTCCCTTCAGGTGGTAGTGGTAATTCTGTGAGCCTGGCGGATGAATGGCGCTTCCACTTGATCAGCATGACTCACAGAGAGTCACAGACCCCACTGGTCTTTTCTGGGGTTGGCCCATTTTATCATATTCTGCAGGCTCTGGGCCCTTGAGTTTTTCAGGAATTGCCAGAGCATCGCCAGCAACACCTACTAAAGGTCATCTTTTTAACCTCATGATTATTGTGCAAGCTCCTTAAGGGCAAAGATCAAATCTTTTGTTTAGCTGCACTTCTCAGCTGCACTTAGCACAAAATTGTGTAACAAGAGCCTCTGAGGAAATCCTTCTGAATGGGTGAGTGTGAGAAAGATAAATAAATAACAGTGATGCCTTGCTCAAAGCAACAGAGCTGGGCAGCCCTCCGAGGCTGCTGAGGCCATGGCAAGCTGTGCTGTAGTGTGCCTCGCTTGTAATTGATGAATGCATTTTGCGTCTGGGCTTCTAACCAGAAGGGCCTCTCCTCACCTTGAGGAATGTGCAATTGATGGCTCACATTGCATGGTGAAGCCAGAGGGTTTTCCCAGTACAATGCAACATCATGTTCTACTTACTGGCTGGTGGGGCTCTCTCCTCCCATGGGGACTGGCTCTGAACCTGAGTGGCTGTGCCAGGCGAGGACTCCTTGATGTTCATGCTCCATGTTTCCGGCTAGTGAAGCATCCGATTACCGACGTGGACCAGGCCCCTCAGCTCACTCCTCACTCTTTATTGCTCATGATTTTCATATGTTTTGGGTCTGTTTTCAAGCACCCCTACCCCCAGTCTCTGCTTAGCACAGCCATAAATGCAGAGCCTCCTTTCATCTCTTCGCCAGCCAGGATCCTCCCTGCTTCCTTGATCATGTGGCTAACTTGTCTCTGAACTCCATCCAAGCTGTCTGTCTGCTCAGGATTCCTCATCTCCCCAACCAAGATCAGTCTCCCAGGTGTGGCAGATGATTAGTGCAGAGGAAAGAGTCCTGTACACTGTGATTAGCACAGTAATAACAGCGATGTTAATAATAAGAAGAACCTGGTGCTGACAGTGCACCTGGGCTACAGCAAACAAGAGGAAGACACTCGCTCAGCCCAAGATGCTGCTCTCGCCATCCTTTCATTGGCAAGCTTGTTGGTTTTCGTCTTACTCATTCATGCTACAACAGTAACCTGTGGGATTTTTTGGTGTGTGGGATATTTGAGAACATGAGAAAAGAAATATAAAACCCTCACAATTCTACCATACGAAGATAATCACTGTTACTATTTTGATTCTTTTAAGATATATTTGATACACATACCTTTAAGATCACATATCTAAATATATTAATTATAAATGCATTGTGTTACTTATTGAATCCTCTTTTTCCCCCTTTCCTCCTATTATAAGGGCTTCTCTACATCATTTAATATTTTTGTTTTGGTGGTACCAGGGATCAAACTCAGAACCTTGCACCTTCCAGGCAAGCACTTATTCCACTGAGCTATCTCCCTGGCCCTCATTTAATATTTTTAAAGGTATGTTTTAAGTACTTATGCAGACATATATGCAGTGATGTGTTTAGTCATTTCTTAACATGTGGATCTGAGGGCTTAACTATGTTGTATGAAAATACACAAAGAAGGAGCAGGTGATAGAGCAAGGGCAAGTGACTCACAGAAAGAGCCACCCACCTGGAGGAGGACTGGCAGAAACTCACTTCCCCCACACGCAACTCATACAGGTAGAACCAGGGGTTGGGTGAGCACTGAACAGAGATGACCTAGAGATGGGACAGGGGAAGAGAACCTGCAGAAGAGTGGGCCATCCTGCTCACCGTACTGCAGGAAGGTGGTGAACACTCACACACGCCTCATAGTTTAATCAACCCAAGACCCACTCTGAGAGACACATCAGCATGGTGGAAACTTGTCTTCATGAGCACAAAATATTCTTTGGAGGGAGAGCAGGCAGCAGGTCAAAACTCTTTCCTTGTTGAAATTAAACTGCTTCTCTTCTTTGCATAGCTGGATTTGAAACACCTTACCCTCTCTGAAGAGTTGGAATGGGGGAGACAATGTAACAGAGCCTGAGGAATTTTACTGGAGGACTGAAATTTTTCTAAAACTTATTCATAGTGGTGATTACACTGCTTAGTAAAATTACTAAAAAACATTTAATTATATACTTGAAATGGATCAGTATTTTCGTATGTAAAATATCCCCCCAGTAAAACAATTTAGAAACAGAATTTAAAAATCTATTTAGAAAAATAAGTCTGGTGTGAAACAAATAAATTACACCCTTTTCAATGTGTTAACAAGTGCAGATTAAGAAACTGAGGTCTTGCATTGCCAGGTTTCAGAGTGCCAGAGTCTCCTTCTGGAGGTGATGTCTAGGTTCTATCTATCCCGAGCAAAGAATTCATCAAGGCAAATGTAAATGGTAGCAAAATTTTATTAGAAATAAGAAAATAAATGGAATTTGGGCCAATTAAATGTATAAAAGGAAGTAGTACTCTTTACAGCATGAGGGTGGCCACCATGAAAGAGGACACCATGGTGAAAACTGAGCATGAACTCTCTGTCCTTGTATCATCCACTTCTCATGCTGATGTCAGGTCCAGGCCTCCTACTAAAACCTGCTCAAGTTCTAGCTAAAGGTCTGTGAACAGGGCCTTGGGGCCATGCCACATATGTGCTCTGGGATTTTGGCATGCATCTTTTTCCATTGTTAGCTATGGCTCTCCTTTCTGTCTCACTTGGACATAGCATGGTGGCTTCTGTCCCATGTGGCCCCAAGACACAAGAGGTGGCCCCTGTGTATGTGCGTTGCTCTAAGACATTTTCATCTTAGCTGTGTTTTCCATGGAAAATCACTTGTCATTTCCCAACTCTGTTCAATGGTCAGTTTATCTTTAACAATAGGAATTGCTATCTGGAATTAGGGTAGGCTTTGTCCTTTTCTGGCTCTGCGACTTTGGATGAGTCATTTCACCTCAGTGGAACCCAGATGTCATGCACAGAAAAGAAAGGGGAGATAGGCTTACTCTTCAAAGCTTGTTTCATTGTATCATTTCTATACTCCCATCATTTGTGTTTCAGGAATAATTAAACTTGATTTTATAGGAAAATTTATAGTTTGTGCTCTGGACATGTATAAGTTATATCACACTTACATAAACACCAGGTAATGTGTAAGTGTATTGTATGAAATTAAATAAAACAATAGACCTGAAAGAGATTTGCTGAAAAGCAGTACCTCAAATTTGGTGGGGATTCAAAATACTACCACAAGCCATTCAGCTTTCCTCCTTGGGTCAAATATTTTTCCTTCTAAAATATGCTTTCTAGTCTTGCAGAAATGGTTATCATCTGCTGTACTCTGCTGAGCTGTGATATTAATTTATTGATTTGCATTGATATTTGAAACAAATATTCTATCCAAACACAGAAACATTAATAATAATAAGGAGTGCAAAACTAAAACAACAACAGTAAAAAAACTGTGTGATTTAATTGAGTACCTGAGAAGATTTCTAGAAAGCAAATAGGATACAATTCCAAGTGATCTTGCAGTTCTAAGGCACTGTTCTTTATGATCCTGAGAAAGAAGACCAAATGTCTTATATTCTGGCTATGAAAGAAAACAAAATGCCCAAAGCCTCCTACAGTGTTCTTTACCAGGCTCTTCCAGGTGAAACAAGGGCCAGTTATGTGACTGTGGGAGCTGATGCTTCAGCTACCTTATCTCTGTACAAAAGTGGGACAGAGAAAAGACAGACACTGGGAAATTCTGGACAAGGGTCTCACAACTCAAAGTGACTTCCAACATGTCACCTTGTGCCTGTATGCAGAGATATATAAATATATTACATCTTATACAATTTTGTTGTATAAATCTGACTATTGAACTTACTTTTATCAAGTTGCCAAAGTGGCACTTTGTTTTGTGCTGCCTGAAAAGAGTTTAAGAAATCTTTTTTTCCTTCTTCTTTAACTTGATGAGTGCTGACTTGTATTTGCACAATAAAGCTCAACATCTTGCAATAACAGCCTTTCTGGCTGCTTTCCCACACACAGCTCTTCCTTGGCACAGAGTTCCTGTGGCTGGGCATGCCTGTGAGCACACATGAAAGGTTAGGATCTCAGGGTAGGACTTTAGGTTCAGGTGGGGTAGAAGGCTAGGGGAGTTGGACTGCAGATTCTTTCTTTTCTTTCTTTCTTTCTTTCTTTCTTTCTTTCTTTCTTTCTTTCTTTCTCTCTCTGATACCAGGGATTGAACTCAGGACCTGTGCTTGCCAGGCAGGTGCTCACACCACCAAGGTATGTCCCTGGCCATAAGGTATTCTTTAACTCACTAATGTTTTTTGTTTCGTTTTGTTTTTTGCAGTACCTGGAATCAAACTTAGAACTTTGTGCTTGTCAGGCAGGTGCTTAAGCACATGAGCTATCTCCCTGCTCCCCTTAGGGTATTTGAGTTGAAAGGTGAAAATGGAAGAAACATTTCTCCTATTCCTTTCACACATATCCTAGTGGTTTAAATGGAGATCAAGACGCAAAAGATTATGTCAAAGCTAGCCGTTCTGACACATTTGTGTACTCAGTCACTAATTCGTTCAAATCATATCTATTTATTCACTTCTCCATCCATTCATCCATCCATCCATCCATCCATCCACTTCCCTCCATTTTTTTTCCCACTCTAGTGGTACAAATGCTATAGGCTGTCTCTACATGTCCAGAGCTTTCATTTAGATCTGATGATACAAAGATGAATAAGGCATGGTATCTTTTTCCAAGGTACTCACTATAGTGAGATAAAAATAGAAGTCTATCATTGCATCTCATGGGATAAAGGATATTACTAAAGTATGTAATTAGTATAGATATGAAGTGACTCATTCTGCTCAGAAAACACAAAAAAGTGTGAGTAGCAGACAAAATAATTATTTTGACCATCAGGTAAAATGATAATGTTGGTCTGGTGTACTCAGTTAGTTCATCTTTTTCATGGATAAAAACATTTGACTTTAGGAGAAAATGCACTTCTGTAGAATTCGATCTGAACACACAAACACACACACACACACACACACAACATGCACATACACACAGAGCTTCTTAAAGGAGTTGCCTCTTGAAATGTGTACTCTTTCTTCTTGGGAAGTTCAGGAGTTTGTCAAGAAGACTTGGTCACCTGTCCTCTACATATGGTCTGGAGGCCTGAGGGCCAGTCGACCCTGCAGGAAATCCTCTGCTTTTCAGAGCTGAGACAAACAGGCTGTCTTGCTATCAGGATTTGTACTTCTTTCCGCACCCATCCTGCTTATCATTCTGAAGGTAAGGATCTCACAATATCAGTAAAGGAAATAGTTGGGTTAATTTCTTGTATGACTTTTATGTTGTCAAACTTTTAGAAGAAATCTACCAAAGTTAAGCAAAGAGATGTAGTTACAAAAAGTTTTCCCCCTTTTTAAGAGTTACTATTAAACCAGGCATCCTGACTCATGTCTGCAATCCCAGCACTGTGACAGGCTGAGGGAAAAGGATCTCAGGTTCAAACACAGCTTGGGCAATTTTGTTATTCAGTGAGACCCTATCTCAGAACAAACAAACAAAGTAATTAACTAAAACAAACAAGCAAACAAACAAACAAAGCTTGTAGTTCAGTGCAAAGGCCTTGATTCAGTCCCTAGGACCCTCAGAAAAAAAAAGAAAGTCCTAAGCCAAACAAAGCCTCCCAAACTATTGATATTCTCCTAAACAAATAACAATGGCTCAATTGCTTGGTTTAATTTCCTTTATTTTGGCCACACATTTAATAAACATTTTTGAGACCTCGTGTATGTTGAAAGTGTGCTAAGACCTTGGGCACAAGCCACACGTCTTGGACAGTATAGAAAGGGGGCTGCTTCTCTCACACCTTCACCTAGGATACTGTTTCCTCATACTCACTCCCTCTTCAACCCACTCTTTTCTACTCATATTATTCTCATTAGCATTGTGCATACTTGGGGCTCATCAGGCACTTCTTTGTTGGTTGTGTCTGTGCTCTAATTGGATCAATCACTAATCACTGTGGGTTCCCTACAGGGCTCTAAATAATGTAGGGACTTAGGAAGCTCTAAAAGCAGCTTAGGAGGTTTAAATCAGGCATCCAATTGTGTAGCTTCAGCACATTCTGAAAATTTACAAAATATTTAGACTTTCAATTTTGGTATTTTCCCATCCTCAAAAGAGGTGAACACTGTAGTTCAGGGTTAGGGAGGAACAAAGAAGAAGTGTCTTGCCTGTTCTCCTGAAACATAGATATCTAGGTAGAAAAGAACTCAGAGAATGCAATGTTTGATTTATGCCCTGTTTCTTCTCCCCCTGAATCACTGAATGCAAGAGTCTGTGACTACATTAGGGTTCTTAAAGATGAGGTCTGGTACAAAGATTGCAGGGGAGCAAAGTATGGGAAAAGCCCCAGAAAGATATCTGATGTGGAGACTGAGGGACACTTCCCTTCCTGCTTCAGTAGTTTCCTATCCAGCTCTCTGTGAGGTAGCAGAGCTTAATGGCTTTAATACCACTATCATCCTCTATATCAGAAAGGCTGCCCAAATGGCACTGGGGAATGAGTTAAGTTGCAGGTAAATCTGAGCACTAAGTTTTAGAGTGATCTCTTCTTTACTCCCCTACGTCTCACCCGTTCAAAATGTAAACTGCACTCAATCATAACACAATTGAGAAAAATCCAGTGCTATCATAATTTTTCCCATATTTTGAGCATGTTTTGGCATATCAAATTACTCCCATTTAAAATGCTTTTTGTTTTGTTTGTGAACTTTCTGTTTTCTGGTGCCCTGGGAACATGTTTGGGCTGCTTAATGGGTAGTTAGACCTGAAGAGTTGCTCCTGCCTCAGTGATGCCAAAGCATCCATGAGCTAAGCGACCAAGCCTGGAATCCCACCCTCCTCTCCCAGGACCAACAGCTGGCTCCCCTGAGAGCTCAGAATGATGGGACTCTGGGTAAATGACTCACTAAACAGAGCACTACAGAGGAAGGTAAACAACAGAATACAAATCTAGTAGTTTATAGGGGCAGGCCACTGTCACATGGGCTGGAAACGTCAATGTGTCATAAACTAAATGCAATCAGGAAAAACTAAATACAGTCAGATGAGCTTATAATCATACTGTTGCTTGCTCATTGTGGAGCAAAAACTCGATAATCAGACAAACACTGGCCAAAGTCATTTCTCTTCCTTCCGTGTGCTGGCACAAGAAGTACCAGTGCCTGTCTCCAATTCTCTCTTTCTACTGGGTTTAAAACTTACCAAGCATTGTATACAGCTAACTGGAAGTTGTATGTAAATATGTTCAAAATATTAATAGCTAGAAACTGTCCTATTTTCCCTAGATTTTTTTTTCTACAAATCAAGCCAGCACATATCATTCTTAAAATGTAGTTTTTACAGCTAATGTCTTTCCCTCATTTTCTGGCTAATATTTTAGGGGTTATAGGAGGAACGTGATGAAAGAGGAAAGGGTACCTTATGATTCTCAAGAATGGTTTTATTTCCCCTCACCTGCAGATTAGAAAGCCAACTAATTATAGCCATAGAGTTTATGACAAAGCCAACGATGCAACCAGAATTATTTTACTCATTCATTCAAAACATGTTAGTGAAGCAGCTATTGTGTAGTATTGTTCTGTGCTCAAAGAGCAGAACAGCAAAATTCTTGTTTGCATTCTAATGCAGGAGAGAAATAAACAGTACAGAAATAATTAACACATTACAACATGGCTAGAATTGGAATCAAACTAAGGCAACACAACGCCCAAGTTATTGCTTCAAACTGTCTCTTTGAGAAAAGAAGGTAGCACTTGAATTGAGATCTGAGTGCTGAGAAGAAACTAATTATTCAATAGCCCAGAAAGGACATTCCAGGGAAAGTGGAATCAGCTGGGGGGAAGATCCTGTGTGCTTTAATAGCAGAGACTAAGAGGAAGAAATTTTAAGAGCAGTAGGAAATCCCTCAAGGGTTCTAAGCATGTGGGGGATAGCTCCTAATTCATGGTTGAAAGCAAACATTCTTGCTGCTACATGGCAGATAGACATCAGGGACTTAAACATGGAAGTTAGTTCAGATTGGAGCATCCCGCTTTGTACTCTTTTCTCCACATAATCAGCCTTCCCCAGATTGTTTCCCAAACCATATCACTTAAAGAGAAAAACAGTGTCAAACTGATATTTGTTTGATGACATCCTTTCTATTCTGGCTGTGATATTGTAATATCAAGCAAATTCAGTCTTATTCTGCCATGTGTTAGAACTTACTCCAAATTGCCAATATTTATTTGAAAAAGTAGACTGAGTTCGGCTGCCTTCACTAAGCCTATTTGAGTTTGAGTTTTCCATTTTAGGAGCTAAGAGCCATTCGACAAAGATTCCCATTCAGCCTCTGAAAGCTTCTACTTTTTCTTGTACTTCTAGTTGATCTTCTTTCCCAAAATTACTACAGATAGTCTTCTCCTATGTCATCCTAGGAGTTCTAGGCCGAAAATTTTGGACCAAATTTCAGGGAGCTGCCTCAAAAATCCCCTGAGCAGTAATCAGCTAAGAGATTGCCTGGCTTACGTAGCTTAGGACGAGAAAGAAAATACTGCTTGATTCTCTGTATAGATTCCCACAGGAACCATGGGCTCAGAGAGAGACTGCGCCATCAATTATTGCTGTTCAAAAGAGACTGTTTCCTCTTGTTCTTCTAATATGATCTTGTACTTGTATCAAGAAGCTTCATGATTTGTACTTCCTTTAGGATATGAAAACTTCAGAGTAGCTTTAGTAATATTTTCCCCTCGAAGCTTTATTTTCCATGATTTGGCTCTTCCAACACCTGTCCCACTGAGCCGTGATTGATAAAGCATTTCTCTTCTCTTGGTGCAGACAACAACATCTGTTTGTTGTACATTTCCTTCACTTAAGATTATCTCATTGCTTTAAGGCAATTTGTACAGCACAGAACTGAATTTGGAGGAGTTTGCAGATCAAGAGAACAGAGTCAAGCACATGCCTATGAAGGTTTGCAGAAAATTTGGGGGACAAAAGCTATAGTAATCTAATCTGGTCACTGGGGAAGAATGAATTACTGCTCTCTGTAGGGTACATGACCTTCACTTTAGTTATATTTTTTAAATAATTACATGAGAGCATGTCAGTGTAAGTCTTAGAACTGGATTTACAGTGGAGTGCCCTGTTAGCCCTTTGAGACAGCTTCTCATCTTGAGATAAATTTGCAGTTCAAATATTAAAGACTCTGAAATGCCTCCAAAACAGCCATTTAATTCAGAAAATTAGTGAAATGATCTCGAAAAGTAAAGCAAACAAACCTCTAGCTGGCCTACTGACTAAACTTTCATATAATCACTATTATAACTTGATCCATCTAGCATGAACACAATACTTGTTTAATTTTGTTGTTGTCTCATTTCAATCTGTGAGTGATCTCATAGTTTTTGTCAAATAATGCTGCATATATATATATATATATATAATTGTCAGTGTTATGGTCAAATGTGGATTCCATTTTTGGAATATAATCTCTTTGTGCTAATGAAGTTTGTTAGTAGCTCTTGTCTGAGAAATTACTGGTGTGTGTGGAAAGAAGGCCAACATTCTTTTGTTAGTGTTTTAAAGTCAAAATTTATCTTTTTCAGCATTATTTAGGTCTGAGATAAAGTTTCTTCCAAAATACATAACTACAGGATCAGCAAAACAGCTCAGTGGACTAAGTGCCTGCTTAGGCAAGCACAATGACCACGGTTCAATCCCGTGGTTTGATCTCCAGCACTATACACTGCTGGCCAAGCTCTCTGGTGTGCTGAGCTTGCCAGAATCTGGACATGGTGGTGCAGGCTATAATCCCAGCTCTGTGGAGACTAAAATCAGGAGGATCTCTATGTGTCTCAGCTGCATAGTGAGACTTTGTACCAAGTACACTAAAAAACAGAAAAGAAATAGAGAACTATAGAACCTATTATAACCTGCTTAAAAGAGACACACCTAAAATATGATCTATGTAGCTATTAATCTTAAAAAAACATCAGTGACTATATTAGTTTCAGAAAAGAGACATGTAAGACAACAAATATTGTCAGAGATAATTCCAAAATGATGAAAATCAAAATATGACAGAATTAAAATGAACAGCCAACAAATGCATAATCATGATTGGCAATTTTAACAATTTTCATTCAATTATTGATAAGACAGATGACACAAAGGAAAATAACATTTGAGCAGCACTTTAGGGCTGGGGAGATGGCTCAGTTGAATAAGCCCTTGCCTGGCAAATGCAAGGACCTGAGCTCAATCCTCAATTGTGAAAAAAGAAAAAAAAATACCTGGGTTCAATTTTCAGGGTCAGCAGAAATACACTCTTTTCTGGCAGATATGTATCCTTCCAGGGTAGTCATACACTGGGCCAATGAAACAAGCCACTGTCTGTCCGTCTGCCTGTTTATCAGATGTTCTTTGATCACAATGAAACTTAATTAAAAGTAAGAAAAAGAAATGTCTGAAAAATTCCCAGATATGTAGCAAATGAGCTATATTCTCTCAAATCACCCACAAATATTTATTTATTTATTTATTTTGGTCTTTTTGAGACAGGGTCTCACTACACAGTTCAGGCTGGCCTTGAGCTCACTTTTGTAGCCCAGGCTGGTCTCAAACTCCCACTGATCCTCCTGCCTCAGCCTCCCAAGTGCTGGGATTACAGGCGTGCACCACCATGCCTGGCTCTAACCCACAACTTTAAAAGAAAAGAAAATCTAGGCAAGTATTTCAAATTCAACGGAAAATACAGCATATTAAAAAGTGGAGAATGCAGCTAAAATAAAATATATTTTAGAGAAGTTATAACTTTAAATGTATTTGTACATTTTCGAGATTTTACAATTCTTAAGTATATTAGGAAAGAAGAGTGTTTTAAAGTTAATATCCCAACATCTATCTTGAGGCATGGGGAAGAAAAAATGAATTAAAAACTCAAAATAAGCAGAAGAAGGACATAGTTAAGATAAGCCAATAAACCAATCAAATGCAAAATGGACACCAACATTGAAAAATAAATAACATTAGAAATTAGTTTTT
>PVKN010035593.1:0-11603 GCA_004027915.1 Capromys pilorides | reverse complement strand
TCTTTTTGTTCAACTATCTTTCTTTCTTCCTCCCTTTTTCTCTCCCTTCTTTTGACTATATATAGATTTTTAGATAAGAAATGTAAGATGGAAAATAAAAGAAACTGAAAAACTCCCTACAAAGTCAATCCATAAAGCTGTGACTTAAAATGGAAAGATAGGGGCCAACAAGATAGCTCAGCAGACAAAAAGCCTGTTTTGGCAAGCTCAGGGACCAGTATTCAATCCCTGGTCCTGAATGCCAGGCTGGCCTTGCCCCCAGGGCACGCTGAGCCAGTGACAGAATCCAGGCATGGTGGCGCACACCTATAATCCCAGTGCTGGGAAGGCTGAAAATAGGAGGATCATCACAAGTCTGATCTGTGTAGTGAGACCCTGTACCAAATACACAAATGAAAAAACTTTGGTCTCTGACAGTAAGGATTTCAGAGCTGAGCAAGGGGACCAAGGATCTGCCATTCTGTGAGAGAAAAGATAGTGTCACTCTGAGTACCAAAAGCACAGTTACATGTTTGGAGGGTTGAACCCACCCTAAGGACTTTGGAAGAGCGCAGCCACATGCACCCAGACCAGGATTCCCGAGCAGGACTCTAGAGAACATGTTGGGAGGAGGGCAATAAGGGGGTTGTGGACAACTTTTTTTCTGTTTTACTTACTGGTGGAACAGGATGTTGTGCTGTGGGCACATGCCAAGGCTCTGCCGGATTGCATCCAGGTTGGTTTCAATGTCCTTTCCCCCAATGAGTACAGTCCCTGAAGTCGGTGGCAACAGACCTGTCAGGATGGACCTGCCAAGACAGTGTAGTGACAGGAAAAGAAACTTGCATTGGGAGAGCAGTCCGCCAGCAGTATGGGGGGGCACTCTTGCCAGGGCACTCCTGCCTGGCTCTGAATTAAGCCCCAGGCCACCACTACTAGCTAAAGCGTCCAGGTGTCCCGTACACAACACAGCACCAGTATGTACACTTAGGCCCTAAGGCAGAGAAAGGGGCAGGCATGGTCCCTGCTTCCCCTTGCTTCCCAGTGCTCCCAGGCAAGCACCAGTGACCTCCAGGTGCCCAGCCTGGGTGTTCACTTTCAGCCCCATGCCCACCCTGCCATCGCAGTGCCCAGCTCTGGAGAGGCTTATGCATGGCTTCTTCTTTGCCTGCTGGTGAGTAGTCATGGGTATCGAAAAACCATGTGTCACCACTACAAATTCTGACTCAGGCCTGGATAAGAGAGAAGCCCAAGTACACCTAGTTATACAGTGTGCACCTACTGATTAACTGATTGAAGGTAGTCATGGAAATCATTACCAATAGCATCACCTCTGGATTCAAAACATTAAAAAATCTAACAGCAATGTTCTTGTGATTTATAAAATGGGGGAAAAAATGACTCCTACCTATTTGGGTAGTAGTGAAGATTAAATGCATAAAATTGTGATTTATTTATTTATTTATTTGGTGTAGGGTCTTGCTACACAGCTCAGACTTGTGGCAATCCTCCTGTCTAAGCCTCCAGAGAAATGGCATTACAGGTGTGCATCACCATGCCCAGCTCTGGGGTTTGGGTTTCTAGGGCTGACGGGGAACACCCCAGGGTTCCAGGGTCTACAGTACCAGGAATCAAATCCTGGTCCTTATGAGCTATCTCCCCAGCCCATAAATTATATATTACATTTAGAATAGCACAGGGAAAATAAAATTTAGAAATATTCTTATCATTATTACTAAGCGCTATTTCAGTCCCCAGGGGAAGCTGCATTTCAGCAATTGATGAAGTAATGTGTTTGCCTCTGAGAAGTCCTGGGGTCCTGGAAGGATCTTCCGGGTCTCTGATCCTATTTGCTAATAAGGAGAAGAATCCAATGAATTAGTGCCGTCACACCCAGCTCTGTCTTTCAATTCTGATAAAATCTCAGGCTATCTGAACTTGTACTTAGCAGCTGAATTCTCTGTTGATCAACCACTAGAGGGAAACAGAACCAAGTATAATGGCACCAGCCTCACATTCCATTTGCACTAAACCGCCCAAGAACACATTCCTGCGCAGGGTGTAGACTACTTTTCCTTCCTGGGGTTCTACAAGAAGCCAAGGACTTGAAGATTATCACAGAGGTTGCTGTCCCCAGAGGCCTGCACGGGAAAGTTTCGTGGCCACGTTTCCCTCAGCCTTATTCTCTGACGTGGTTGTTGGGCCCCTTAGAGAAATGAGGGGAGCCCCTGAGTTGAGAGGTTCATGCAGAGCCCCATGTCCTTCCTGAACTTGGCCTTCTATGGCCAGGCTGTCACCCCATAGACCCATATAAAGACTACATTCTTAGAGCATTCTCTAGAACTAAGACCAACTCTTGTCAGAAATCCTGTGCTAGGGTAAAGCCTGACATAGCTGATAGGAAAAGGAAGGCTCTTTAAAAACAAGCAGCACTCTGCAAACTTTGGCGCATGCGTTAGAGATGACCTTGGCTTTGTCACCACCATGGCTGACAGTAATGCAGAAGTGGCTCAGGATGGGGAAAGCATCTATAGGCAACTGTGGAGTGAGAACCCAGCTCCTGAGTCCAGTGAACCACTGAACCAAGCAGCTTCAGAGAGGTCGTTCAGACTCTTGGAATGTCCAGCTGTTCAGTATACGAAGCAGCCCTTTGTTGCTTTTGTGAAGATCAAATAAAACAATATTAGACCACATTTTGCCACCAAAGCAAATGTAGAGTGTGTTCTGCCACTAAACTTCAGTGGGAAGGTGTAGACTTTGGGTAACAGAGTAGGAATGAGACTGGGAATGAGAGCGGCATGGCAGTCCATAGCCCCTTTGCCGGGAGACTCACAGCGTGGTGGTTTTTCCTGCTCCATTGTGACCAAGGAATGCGGTGATCTGGTTCTCATAGAAGGTAATGTTAAGACAGTCCACAGCTGGCCGGCGGGAGGGCTCAAAAATCTTTACCAGATTCTTCACACATACCCCAGGAATCAAGCCTGGAAGCTCGCGTTCAAAGAAGGAGTCTTGGAGGATAAAAAACAAACATGACATAAACATAATGCCTTCATGTGCCTGCTTCTCATGGTCTTTTTCTGATCACTGTCATTTGCCTTAATTTCACCTGCCTTTATGCTTCAGCAATGAGCTCTGTAAGGAAAACCATAATAATAGTAACTACAATGGTAGTGAGCATTTACTTAGCAATCATTGAGCTGTTCAGTTTCAAGTGCGTTCCTTTCACACCACAGCCCAAAGGGCTGGCAGTCAGCAAGCTCCTTTCTATAAGTGAGGAAACTTAAGTCAGGCAGACATTGTGCCCTACCAAACTCCCAAGACTGCAAGTAGCAGGGTTGGGATTGGAACCCAGAACCCATGCTCATCCTAGAGCTCTCACGGTCTACACACAGAGTGGAGCCTAAGCTCCATCTTTGATCCCAAATTCCTTTTCTAATAGTTTTCAGGACTCCAAATAGATTTTTGGTAGCAACTCAGGCTCCTCACATTCTTCCTAAAACATTTCTCTTCAGACTCTCCAAATCCATTCCTAGAGCCATCATTCTCCTTGTCAATCTGGGCTGCAGCCTTTTGAGTAATTTTGATTACACCTGGCGCTTTGCTCCTCAGAACTCCAGGACATTCTCCTCCTGCTTGCACTGTTCCTCAGCCCCAACTCTGCTTTCCCTACTGGATCTCTACTGCTCCCTGATGCCCAGCACCTTCCTTCTTCAGTTGATCCTATATAGCATGTTTCTGACAGTATTACAGTTCTAAGCATTTGCTTGCATGAAGATAAAATTTAAAAATTTTAAATTCCATTGCTTCTTCTGTGTGTCTCCTGGCTTTGCCCAGGAGTGAGATGGAGCTAGCTTCCCAGATGCTCAATTTCAACTTTGTGCTATGATCTAGGAGGAGATCTTCCAGAAGCACTGTTGCCTGCAATCTACCTCTGTGAGGTAGACCTCTGCAGGTCTCTGGCTGCAACTTTGTGCCAGTTGCAGGGAGGGTGCGCGGAGGCTGGGCCCTCTTGCAGAACGTCAGGCAAAGCCAGAGACCTTGTGCCTTTCTGACCCATCCATGAGAAATGCATATACTTGGCGATGGAAACCTTTGGACACAATATAGAACAAGAGCAGTAAAAGCAAGGGATGCAAGACTGGTGCTGGTCCACCAGTCCAGGAACGATTAGGTAACTTCCATTTTCAGGAAAGGCTTTGATGGTTTGAATGAATGGACTTCTAGATTTGCAACCACGAGTGAAGTGCAGTCAGTGCCTCTCAACTTTCCTTCCCCTTGCACACAGAAGCACTTATTTTTGTCTTTCCTTATAGCTCATATCCGCTTCAAGGCCCAGTGACCCAAGTCATTGTTCTCGCTTAATCCTCGGAAGTCAGCACATTCGTGCAACTCACTCGGGATTTGCCTAACAAGGGCACAAACACACTACATACTTGGGCTTTGCTTTCTCCAGGAAGTATGTGTTAATGTCTGGGCCAGGCCATTCATTCCCACACGTGCAGCTGTGCCCAGCTTAACACTGGTCAACAGAGGGAGTCAGCTTCCTGGGCTTCATTCCACCTGGAAGGAGGTGTTTTGCTCTGGCCCTTTGCAGGGTTCAGAGTCTTTCCCTTGCCTCTGTTCTGTTCTGTTTTGGAGGCAGGGATTTACCATTCATTCCTCCTGGGTGCTCTGGATCCTCCATTTCCTCCGTCACAGGTTCAGTCTTTTCCAATGCTCTTTCTTCTCTGGTTGAACACCCTGCACCAACGGAAGCCAATGTTACTCTCAGTGAGGGCAGAGAATCAGTCCAGGCCAGGAAAGGGGAGAGAAGTAGGGGAAAGAAATGAGTCTCCTACAACCAGGGAAAGACATTTCTTTCAGAAGGTTGTGCCAGCATTCCTGGGTGACTAGTTCTGAGTCCGTGCCCCCTCCCGCCCTCCCACCCCACCCCCGTCCCATGGGCTGCAGCCTCTGGCCTGCTGCTGGGCTGCACTGCTGAAACCTGATTGTGCAATCTTCCCCAAGCCCAGATTTGTAACTGGCATTTCAGAAGCAGGGAATCTTACCCTGACTTTTTGTTGTTGTTGTTTTGTTTTGTTTGTTTGTTTGTGAAATTTGTGGTGCTAGGGGTGAAACCCAGTGCCTCCCACATGCTCGACTAGCACTGTGTTGCTGAGCCTTACCCTCAGCTCTAGCATGATTTTCCTAATGTGCCAGAACAGGACCAAGGGGCAGAAATTGTGATTAAAAAACACACCAAAGATTGAATTTGGAATGGGTTCATTTTCTTTCACTTACCACCAGTCCTTTTCACCCTTGAGTAAAAGTCTATCCAAGGAGCTGCAATGAGCAGGCAGCTCATCAGAGTTTTAGAAATGGTTCCCATGGGAAGCCCCTATCTGGAGGTTCAGATATCTTAAGATCAAGAGCAGGGTAGCACCTGGCAGAGGCACAGGCCTAGACAAATTATGAAGTATAGGAGATATTTGCATGTAAATCTTGACCTTTTGCTTGAGGGAGGGGGATACACTTAGCCTTTAATCTAAAAGGACATTGAGACATCCTGGAAGAAGACAAGCAGAAAAGCCAGCAGAGTACAGGCAACTGCCTGGTGGTTAGGGTCGTGCTACCCCCAGTCTTCTATCTCTGCTTTCTGTAGAATTTTCCAATCCATTCCCCGTAACTCCTATGACCACTCTACTAATATCATACTGCCTGAAGGTCAAATAAAATAATAAGGGGACTGCCTTCTAAACAGTCACTGAGCAAATGTGTCATCAGGGAGTGTATTCAAGCTCCAGATTTTGTCCCCAGTGATCAGAAGGGATTTGAAAAACATACTAATGCATCTTGGCCTGCATTTCTTTTCTTTTTTCTGTATTTTTGAGACAGGGTCTCACTATTCAGTTCCGGCTGTCCTTAAGCTCACTTTTGTAGCCCAGGCTGGCCTTGATCTCACACAGTTCCTCCTGCCTCAGCCTCCCAAGTGCTGGGACTACAGGTGTGCACCACCACAGCCTGGCAAGATATCACTTTTTTTTGCAGTACCGGGGATTGAACTCAGGACTCTGTGCTTGCCAGGCAGGTACTTATTCTACTGAGCTATCTCTCTGGCCCTGGCCTGCATTTCCCTATCTGTAAAAGAAGGGACTAGGTGGAGAAATTTAGTTGTTTTCTGATTTAGACAATATTAGGGATCTTATTCAATCTAGCCTATGAAATAGATTAAAAATATTTGGCTTCTGTTAGCAAAATGTATGATTTACTTTTTTTTTTTAATGTTCTTTTTTTAAAAAATTTTATTTATTTATTTATTTATTTATTTATTTGTTTGCTTGTTGTGTTTGTCTGTTTCTTTATTTATTTTGTGGCTGGCTCAGCCTGCCCTGGTGGTGGGGCTGGCACAGCATGTGGTGCCGGGGAACGAACCACAGTCCCTGCAGTTGCCTGAGCTTTCCTAAGCAGGCACTTTAGACCGCTGAACCATCTCGCCGGCCCCGATTTACTTTTTTTTTGAGGCAGCGTTTTGTTATATAGTTCGAGATGGACTTGAACTCACTATGTAGCCTAGGCTCGCCTCAAACTCATGATGATCTTCCTGCCTCAGCCTCCAAGTACTGGGGATTATAGGTGTGTGCTACCATGCCCAGCTGTGATTTACTCATGAAGGAGCACATTTGTCTTAAGGTGTTTAGAAGTAGAGTATCTCTTGGGATTGTAGAGAGAGAAAATAAAACTCTAAGTTCTGATAATTACTGACATTAAAAGTATTCCAGCAACATACTTCTGAGTTAAAAATTCCCACTTATGATAGGATTGCAGTTCTATTGTAGTGGAAAGAAAAGGTTGATAGATAAACAAGATGCACAAAACCATAAAAAATACTGGGCTATTAGAAGCAGTATTGATTTACATCATTAAGAGGAAAAGGAGGAGAAGTAGGAGGGAGAAGAAAGAAAAAATTGATTAAAAAAAAAAAAAAAGTAAAACAAAACAGAAAACCTACCCAGGTCTTTTAAACTCCCTATTCTAAGGCCATGGAGAAAACTAGGGTCTATCTCAGTGCTTAAAGGATAAATCTTGGCCCAGGTCCAATAACTCAAAGTAAGTAGGGGAGGTAGTCTAGATGGGAAGGTATTGCTTTTGCTTCTGGACTTTCCCAGGCATAAGACAGACTCTAGCGACAGCTCTAGAATTCCTCTGCCTTCTAAGAACTTGCAAAAAAGTCTGTGCTTTTCCCACTTCTAGTCTCCTTAGGCCACCTGTTTTGCTCTGGGGAAAAGGTAAATTTTATCTGGGATATAAATGCCCTTTTAATCTTATTCTGGTCACATTGGAGTAGGGTATGCCAAATCCCAGTATGACTGATGTTCTTACAGAAAGATGGCCAGGTGAAGACAGACACAGGGAAAATGACACTAGAAGATGCAGGATTAGAGTGATGCAGCTACAAGAAGGAAGAGTATAAGGAAAGAAGGAAGATGAAGAGATAAGAAAGATCAACACCAGGAAAGCCAGCCGTGCCTCAATCCCTGGGTGAGTCTTCATCTAGGAGTTAATTTATAGTTGTAAAACAGGGGAAGAATCAAAGGCAGAAGAAAGAGGTTACAGAGGAGGAATACAAATCTTTCTTCATGATTTTCTGGTCTCCTCTGCTTTAAACTGTAAAATTAGAAAAGTCATTTGAGTCTAAAGTGTGTGGCCTTGTAACAGGGCATTTATTCCACTTGGACAAGCTATTTGTTGATCTTTGGCCTTTCACTCTGACCCACAAATTAGAGGCTGGGTTGCCAGAGGCTGTGATGCTGCCTTACCCACTTAGTGGTGTTGCTGATGCTGCTAGCTTATCCAAAAAAATGCCCCTGACATAAAGTGCCACTTTGCTGACTCACACATCCTGCGCATAGCCCAGAGAGTGAGTTTCCTAAAGCTTTTAAATTTTAAATAACTCACCTTCACCACCAAGCCAATAAGACTCTTGTAGGAGGAAGTACCAGGGAAGTGGGGTTCCATAGTCACCTGAAAAATAATGAAGAGAAATTTAAAAGGAATAGAGAAGGTCTGGCGAGATAGCTCAGTGTACTAAGTGCCTAATTAGGCAAGCACAAGGGCCGGGGTTCAATCCTTGGCACCACATGCTGCGCCGACCCCAACCCCAGGCACATTGAGCTGGCCACTGAGACCTGGTGTGGTGGTGCATGCCTATAATCCCAGAACTGGCAAGGCTGAAAACAGGAGGATCACTATGAGTTGGAGTTGCATGGTGACATCCTGTACCAAATACAGAAACAAAGAAAGAGCTGTAATATTCTTTCCACCTCACTATACCACAGTTCTGTAAGATCTAGAATTTATCTGAATTCAAATTATAGCTATATATATTTGTAGTTGACAAGCTCTTCCAGTCATCCACAAAGCAGTTGCCAAAAAAGACTATTTCTCCTGACATATTTTAATTTGAAGCATTATTTTTTGGGAAGGGAGTTGTTTCCAGCAATACTAAGACTGATGATGTTGGTTAACATGAATTCTCCAAGAAATTAAATCATGTCATTTTTCAGCAGATAACAATGGTGATAATGACTAGCATTTGTGGGTGTGTCTGTCAGGCCCTGCTGTAAGCACTTTCAGTGTGCTAAGAATTTAACCCTCCTAACAATCTTGGGAGATGTTAGTAATATTATTCTTATATTATGTGGAAACTGAGGCATGCTGAATTAAAGTCATCTACTTCCAGGTCACAGGGAATTACATAGAAATGGAGAAATTCTAACACAGGCAAACTGTACTAATATTTCCCATAAACCCTCATTCTTACGAATCCAGCTAGATTTCAAGAAAAAGAATCACAATTTCCAGTTCAATTCTTTTTGCTACTTTTTTCCTCCCTACCAAATGTTGGTTTTGTAGAAACACTGTCTTCGTGTTGGGACTGTAGCTCTGTCTAGCATGTTCAAGGCTGTGGGTTTGATACCCAACATCTGCTCATGCACACACCACTATCTTTGCTTTGTAAATATTTGTCATGTGTTGTGGCTTTTGCCACCACTGGGTGAAAAATTCCACTGAATAACTACCGTCAGAGAGCTGGTTGGTGTTGGAAATACACATTTGGGGTCAAGGTATCTCAGAATGTAGCCTTGTTTGGAGATAGTCATTGCAGACATGTTTAACCTGAGTGAGGTTACACTACAGGGGAGGGTATGCCCATATTCCAATATGACCAGTGTTCTTATAGGAAGATAGCCAAGAAAGACAGACACAATGAAGCTGTCAGGTCAGAGTGATGAATCTACAAGCCAAAGAAAGATTACTGAAAGACCTCCAGAAGCTAGAATAAGACAAGGGAGAAACCTGGCCCAACAGCTTCCAGAGGGAGCCTGCTATACCAACACCTTGATTTTTGATTCCTGGCCTTCAGGACGGTGAACTGTGAATTTCTACATTTTAAGCCACCCAGTGTATGGTACTGAGAAAGCAATGAGCCCATGCTGCTAGGATCTGAACCCAAACCTGTGGACCAAGCCCAGCTATCTGTCTTCTCTTCTGGGTTGCTGCCTACTTATTCCTGAAGGATGGGAGTTTTTTCCTCGCTAGGGACCAAGGCCAGCCTCACTGTTCTTTGCTTGCTCTTGGACACAGCATCAAGAGCCAGATCCACACACCACAGCCTAAGGAGGCTCTTGGTTGCCATGGAGACACTCAAATAAAGATACCATGTCTCTAGCCCTAGAAAAACATCTGATTTTCTAAACAGTAAATAGAAAACTATACAAACAGGTAACTTTGATTCGAGAGCTGATTTTCCATATTGCAGATTAGGTATTTATTCAGGGCCCACTAAATATCAGGTATTATTCTGGGCATCAGGATGTTTACAGGATTATGTGCCTGTTTTGTGGGCTTGTTTTAACAATGGTAGAGAATCAGCAAATACATACATATAGAGATAACTCATGTCAGGTGGTGATGCTTATCAAGAGAAGAAGGGAAAGTGGATGGGGGCCCCGCAGAGATCCTCTTCACATAGTGATAGATGTCTAGATATCTTCAGCCTGGAAAGATCGTGTGACAGCCATGCATGGTGGCACATGCCTGTAATCTCAGCACTCAGGAGGCTGAGGCAGGAGATTCACAATAAGTTTAAGGCCAGCCTGGGCTACATAGTGAGTTTCAAGGCCAGTCTGAAACTCGGTTTCGAAACAGAAGAGTGGGCTGGCCAGATAGCTCAGAGGACTAAAGCACTTGCTTAGGCAAGCGCAGGGGCTAGGATATGATCCCTGATCTCCAGTATGCTATGCTGGCCCTGTCCCCAGGGGCTCACTGAGACCTGTGCCGGTCCCATCCTCGGAACACACTGAGATGGCCACTGAGACTGGGTGTGGTGGCCTACACCTATAATCCCAGCACTTGCAAGGCTGAAAACAGGAGGATCACTATGAGTCCCATCTGTGGAGTGAGACTTCTGTACTAAATACATTAAAAAAAAAAAAAAAAAGAACAGAACAAAACAAAACAAAATAAAAGATCTCTGTGATAAAACAGTTGAACAGAGACCTATACAAAGTAAAAAGGCAAGCCAGCGGATTGGATGGGTGGTATGAGGAAAAACTTACCCTGGAAGTGAGAAATGTATGCACTTCCTAGGGAGGCCAATATGGCTGAAGCAGAGGAGCACTGGGGAGAAGGGAAGAGCACATGGTGAAGAACACTGGAACCCAAATAATGAAACATCTGCTAAGCCAGACATGGGACACTGTTTTACTCTTGATGGTAGGAAAAACCCCTGGAGGAAAGCCTCACTAGAAGGAGAAAGGTGATACTAACTGAGGTAGATTCTGAAAAGATATATCTGAACATAAAGTAAACAATAAACTAAAAGGAAATATGGTGGGGGAAGGAAGCTTGCACCACACTGGGAGGTGGAAGGGGTGGGGGCATAGGATCAGATTTTATTTATTTATTTGTTGTATTTTAGGGAAGGGTCTACAGGATGCTCAGAGTCTCACTCCTAGATCAGACTCATAAGTGATCCACCTGCTTACAGCCTCCCAAGAGCTGGGATGACAGGCGTGTGCCACCATGCCCAGTCTCAGTTTCCTTCTCAGTGTGGCCCTTGTGTGGGGCCAGCATGGCAGGACCAGGAATGGAATCCCTGGCCCTTGTACCTGTTTGCAGGTGCATTAATCTGCTGAGCTATTTGGCTGGCTCTAGGATCAGATTTTAGATCAATTTCTAAAGTACAAGCTAGAGGATTTGGTGGTGGACTGTTGACTTCTAAGTTTAAATTTCAACATTTATTCTAAAAAGCCTAAATTTAAAAAAAATTAGAAGGGATGAAATTTAATTAGAAGAATGGGGGAAGTCAGGGGACCCGAAGAAGCCAAATGCCTTTGCTTTGGCAAGGAAGATGCTTACCTGGAAACACCTGGTCAAGGTACCAGGCAAGCAAGCCATACAGAGCTGCATCAAGAAGCATCATCTGCATGGACAACAGGAAACTGAACTCATCCCCTTCCATGGGGCTGTTCCCGATGTTGCTCCACTGCAGCCCCAAGCCTTGTTCCTCAAAGCGTACCAGGTACTCGGTGCCAAACCCAAAAGCCACAGGAGACAGCAGACTCTGTGGGGGTGGGGGGAGG
>PVKN010035592.1:0-11603 GCA_004027915.1 Capromys pilorides | reverse complement strand
CATTTCTTGTCTCTATGTCTTTGATGGTTACATATTTGCTCCATGCAATTCTCTTCCTTTTCCTTGCTTAATTAACTTATACTCACTGTTTCAAACTCAGCTTGATTAGCTTCTTCTTTTCATGATTCCCATAAAATTCTGGGCCAGTTTCTGAGACAGCTCTTCTCATTAATGGCTTTGTGCTGCTTCCCCTGATGACCTATTGCTTCTCTTCACCCCCAGTGAAATGGAACAAGTTATTCAGTGTCCTTCCCCCAACTATCAAACCACTACTCTCAACTGACATGAGAGTAGGTAGTCAGCTTGCCTTCACAACCCTCAAAGTAAGGCTTCCAGAAGATTCCTTGACTTCAGGTCCACCCTTACTGACATAGGATTGCAGCTGTTATATAAGTAGCACTTTCTAGGTACTTCTGGGGGTTTAGTCTGGGAAAGTCCCCTCCCAAATAATGATCCATCTGCAGCACAGGCCCTGTTAAAAGATTTTCTTTTGTCTTGTAAATCTGCTTGTGATTCATTTCTCAGGTAATGAGGTCTGCAAAAGTACTGTAAATCAATTTGGGATTTTTATCTTGAGTAGTATGGACAGAGAGCAGTTCTTTTTTAATGAAAGAGCAATAAACACTTTGAGCCATTAATACCACATTGCTCTAGAGTCCAGCAGCAAATGAAGAACAGTAGCAGAGACAAGCACCAGTGAAGTGATGAGTGAAGTTGACTTTGGCACAAGCCAGAATCAAATGGTGACAGCCAGCAGCAGCAGTGACCAGCAGCTGGCTATATTAACTGGCGACAGCTAGCATTATCTGTTGACAACAGGGCTGCTAACAGAGCTGTACTTTGCTGATTCATGAATTCCATCCAAATAAAGCAAAAATCTTTAGTTTGCTTGTTATTCCTGTGCTGCCTTATGGTATCATCACTATCTGTTTACACTTCTCTTGTGAAAAAGAATGAGAAATCTGAAGGCACAGCCTCTCTTTTCAAGTCTTTTTTTTTTTTTTTTTTAAGGGATGTGCATACACTATCTAGTAAGGGATTAAGAAAGTTACAGTAAGTGATACTATTACTCTATAACATAGGTACTTGATCTTAACATCACTGTCTTTCTGAATGTCAAAAGCCTTAGACTTAACATGGAACCAGTATTTTCCATCAATCATTGATATTCTAATAAATCCCTACAGAATGTTATAAAAAAGTTACACAGTTTTACACAGAAATTTAGAAATCTAAGCATATACAAAATTGTAGCAGGTCAATCCTGTGACGTTTTTCCTTGTCTCTTATTCTCTTTAGGAGGGTTGACAACTTAAGTTTTCAGACCCAAAAATTAGAGAGAAAAAACAGGCTATAAGGATAGCCAATATTTTGACCCAAGATCTTCAAGGTCAATGAGGACTCAGGACATAAGAGAACATGTACTGTAACATCCTATAACTTAGTGGTGTCCCAAATTTTCTGTTAAAGGAGATTATGGGGCCACAGAGGAAAGGGATCGATGATGTATGTGTGCCTAAGGAGAGTCACCTAGAGAAAAACCATTCTCTTGGGCTTTCACAGAGAGCAAACTGGTCAAGCAATGGCTGTGACTAATCTAGATAGCTGACACTGAACACAGTTCTACAAAACACTGTACATGGTTTCAAGGTAAACCCTGAGGGAATTTGACTGACCTTGTGAGATACAAAAATTACATATTTTGTTATATAGGACTTGCTTTAACTTGGCCTTAATCACCCAACAGAAAACTTTAACCACGCGGCATAAAAAGTAAAGCCAGATTAGTACATTGAGCTGTAAAAGGCTCAAGTCAGCAGCTTCTGATATTGCATATTCTGCCAATAACCCACCACTATTATGGAATATTGGACTGTGTATACAACTACTTTCTCTTAGTTCAATGGGAAAAAAACATTTATATCAATATTGTTTAGAAAAGTTATCATGTCTGCATCTTGTACTCTGGACTACTAGTATGAATACAATGATATGCATTGCATTACTTATTGTGGCCGTCCTACTAACGTGTTTTGAAACTGTCTCATTGTTATTTCTTTTCTTTTTTTTTTTTTTATGGCTGGCTCAGCCTGCCCTGCAGGTGTTGCTGGTGCAGCATGTGTGCCAGAGATCAAACCATGGTCCTTGCGATTGCCTAAGCTTTCCTAAGCAGGTGCTTTAGACTGCTGAATCATCTTGCCAGCTCTGTTATTTCTTATTGAAAGTAATAAAATAAAGAAAGTTATGGTAAGGAAGCTATAATTTACCAGCCTCAAAAGTTTATCACAAAATTCCAGTGAATTAACATGTGTTGGAATGACTTCACTTGCTTTATTACACAGTAAGTTTTCAGAACATGTATTTTTTTTCACTAAAAATGAGTTGCTCAACAATGCTTAGTATTCAAGAATCAGGGTTTTTGAGTGAAACTATGCTTATCAAGATTATTTATATTTCTTTTAAGATGAACTAGACATCTTGAATACTGTTCTACCTATGGAACACATTATCCAAGATAACACTGTGGAATGATATCTTATCAAAAATAGCAAATCTTAAATTCACACCCATTAGACTCGATGGCTCTCTTATATTTACTTCACCATTAGCTCAGTGTTTTAAGGGATGAGCCAATAGTTGTGGTCGAACATGGAGAATAGACTACCACTTAGACCTGATGTGTGGCCCTAGGTGTTAATGTGGCTCGGGATCTAGACCGAGTCTGAGGCAGCTCAAACTAGCCAGTGGGGAAAGACTGGTAACCTGGAAAACGGAATAACTTGTCTTTCTTTTTCTGCATTAAAGTGTAATTGGTATATAAAATTGAAGATTTTCAAGGTGTACATTGTGATGATGCAAAATCACATTGCAAATGTATATTGCAAAATCGCTACCACAATCAAATTAACACCTCCTTTATTGCACAAGTAACATTGTGTGCCACTATGTATGCATTCAAGTGAGGACGCTTAAGATCTATTGTATTTTTAGCAGATTTCAAGAATAACAATTACATTTACCCCAACACATAATGTTTCTGTCTTATTTTTTTTCTGTCCCCAAAGCAGGAATGAATGATACCGTCTATTTCACAGTGTGATTCCTATCACTTGCTGTCTGAATAACACGATGAAGATTTTTGCTGTTGCTGTTGCTTTTGAAATAGTGTCTTGCTAGGTAACTCAGGCTGGGCTTGAACTCACCATGTAGCTCAGTTGGTCTTGAACTCATGGCAATACTTCTGCCTCAACTTCCCCAGTGCTGAGATTACAGGAATGCACTACCATGCCCAACAGAACAAGGGCAAGATTTTAACTCCATAGCTTTCATTTTCATTCATATAAATGGAGTTAGTATGCACATCTTATCTTCTCTGAAGAGATATTATGAAAGTATATATGATATCCATCTCTTCGTTTTTTGTTTTGCAGTGCTAGGGTTTGAGCCTAAGGCCTCGTCCATGCCAAACATGTGCTCAAACATTGACCTGCACTCTCATCTCTCCAGGTCTTTTAAAAGCACAATATAGAATTCATAGGTAAAAGACTACTATCAGGTTTTTCCTTTAAAGAAAATTCCTTGCCCCAACAATATTATAATAGTTTTCAGAAAATGATTTAAGCCACAGACTGAATTGGCATAGGGAGCTGAATAATAGATTGTAAATAATTATATAACCTTGTCCTCAATAGGTAAATTTGGCTCCAATAAGTGTTTTTTTTTTTTTGTGTGTAGACAAATGGTTTTTATCCAAATGTCTCACAGCACCTTGAAAATAAGTTATGTATGAAACATACCAAATCATTGTGTTCCCATCACTCTTATGGTAGTGCCTTTCTAAAGAAAAAGCTCTTTGAAACCGTAGACTATAGTCAATCAGAAATGCAAATGAATGCTTTCCTCCTTAAAAATGACAGCAGCAGCCAGCTAGTAAAGAGCTAGTGTGAGAGCTAGCTCCTTAAGGAAGAACTATGTTATAGATAGCATGGAAGGTTACAGAAATACACCATTTAGCTTTTTGAAAAAGTTTTGAAATATCTTTATTTCATGACAGGAGATTGAGGATCAAAAGAGTAGCAGTCAGGGGGAAGGGCAAGGAATACCTGGGACCCATCGCAGCAAGATGACTTCAATTTACTGGGGTTATGAGCCAGTGAACCCAACTCTAACGAATGCCCAAGGGCAGAGTTCATAGGAGAATACAAATACAGTTGCAGTGATTGTAATAGCATCAGTGAACAAAGTTGGAAGACCGCACATATTCCAAGAGTATTTCCAAAATCCTTACATCCTGCTGAATTTTTGGTACTTCTATGAAAGAAAATTCGCTTGAGAAAACCAAAACTTAATGTTTTTCTTCCTAATAGAGAAAAATCTGTGATGGAAAAGAAAATGTAAATACTTCTGATTAGCAGTCACGTGGTGATGTCTCCATCTTTTATGTTCATAGATCTTGTGTCTCTAAACTCTCCTCGGTCTTTGTGTTGGCCATTAGTCTCATAGGAAGAGATCGGTATGGGCAGTGAGGCTTAAACTTGAGTGTTTATTACAATCATTGGGGTCTTGGCAGAAGCTCAGATGGCTGGAAAGCTTGGGCCCTAGCCTGAATTTCTGTTTTAAATTTTAGGATGGGGCCTCAGCATTTCCGTTTCTAAGAAATTCTCAGATGCTGCTGATGTTCCTGGTCCTGGCACTACATTTTGAGACTTTAAGATACAGCTTCTCTAACAGCATTGGAACACCCATCTCTGATAACACAAGACAAAAAAAGGGAATATAAGTAAAGGACTGTTTTGTAGCGAAAAAAAATATATATATACAAAATAGTTACGAAAGATATACAGCTGCTTTCTCTTAGTTCAATGAGAAAAAAGTTTGTACTAATACTGTTAGACACATCATGTCTGCATCTTGCCCTCTGAAAAACCACTATGAAGACAACAATATGCAACATGCTAATTATCATAACATAACTGTTCTACTAACCTGTTCTGAAACAGCTTCATTGCTATTTTTTTCTCATTAAAACGAATAAAAAATGAAACAAAAAATACATGTTGAGACTTACTTATTTTGAATCCATTGGCAAACTGCAGGCTATTTCTTTGGGGGTGGGAGATCAGGGTTAATATGTAGCTATTGGACAAGATTTTTCTTACTAAGAATTTCCTCTGCATGTTGAGAACCTTGGTGAAATGAATACTAATTCCTTTGTAATTAAATCTGAATGTAGGTAAACTTTATTTAAAAAGGACCCAGTTTATAGATTGTAGTAGTGATTAAAGCTCTGTACTTCATGCTTCGAGAGACCCTTATTGTTCTGTCTTTATCTCAGTACTGAATATTTCTGGCTTAAGCCTTCAATTAAGGACCCCGGAGAGTGAATGTATCTTGATTTTGCTAATACTTAGACCAAGGAAAAATGAATTATATCATGTATGGCCAAGTCATGGGTTATGGATCACATGAGGCCCAGGATAGACAATAAAGTGAATCCATAAGATTCTAAAGTTTTAACACATTTATGCAATTTTTAATGGTATTGTTGCATGAGTCAATTGCATAATGGTCAAGTGCAAGCTACGTTGGTGACGGTGAACTGTTGTGTAGGGGAGAGTATGGTGCAGAGCTTACTACAGCAGCTTTAAACCTGTTTCTGTCAAATGTTAAATGTACTTATAAAATCCAGCAATTGCCAATAACAGTTATTCAACCTTCCTACACAGATGTGTGCCTTGAAAGACAGATGTTTGTTGTCATTAAGGAGATATCTATGTTTTCTTGCTTGTTGTGGTATAATGTAAAATAATTTAATAAATTTGTTGCTTGTATTCATTAACTATATTATATATTTTATATATGGCCCAAGACAATTCCTGTTTAATCAGAGCACCCAGATAAGCAAAAGATTGGACACTGTGTATTGTATTTTTCCTGTGGGAGAAATAGGGCACACAAAGCTCATTTTTAGATTACAGTGCTTTCCTCATGGTTATAGGCATAGGAAAATGGTTTGAAACTGAGATATCAATTAAATAAAAAGTTTTCCAGCATTTAAGAGAAATCCTTTATTGAGGAAAATATTTCTCAAGGCCTCAGTAGTAAAAGTGAGACTAGTCCCTTGAAGTGTGGGACTAGTCTGATAGAGCACCTAAGCAGAACCCAAAATAATCTCAGACGTATCACCAAACTCCCAATGCCAGACAATCTCTGAGGTTTGCAGATGACTCTTAATCCTCATAAGCACTAAAATCCTGCCAATATTATGGAGAGTTGGAGGTTTAGGGAACATAGGAAGACAAGATCAGGAATGCTGTTAAGGATGCCCATCTTTTTCCCTGTTTGATTAGATGTAGAGGGCTAGCCTTCTCTTGTAGCAATTTCCTCTGAGTACATCATCTGTCTTTCAAAAAAAGAGAAGGGAAAAATATTTGTAAACCATATATATAATTAATATCCAAAATATATATGGAACTTACACAAAATATCAAAATAAAAGGAACTTTATTTAAAAAAAATCTCTCTTTCATAGAAGTGCCTGAAGGGGAGCCAATGCAAGGGAATAAATGCAGATACCAGGTCAGAAGGGGTTCTTTTTACCTGTCTAGTAATATTCTAGAGAAAAGATCAGCACACATTTTATTAACATTTGATGTTTCGCATGGCACATATTCTTTGTTACATTTACTCACTCTACCAGTTTAGCAGGAAAGTGGCCATAGGCAGCATGTAAATATAATTGCACTGCCCTAAGGTTTATTTAACTGTGACAGACAAAGGCCTGAGTTTGGTCCAAGGGGCTCATTTTCTTATTTTGCTATATAGCAGACCTGTCCAGAGGAGATTTAGTGGTGTTGGAAATGTCCTATAGCGCAGTAATGATTAGCCACACATAAATATTGAGTATTTGAAATGTTATTCTTTATCTCATACAATATTAATTAAAATTTAAATTTAAGTACTGTTTACACATATAGCCAATGAGTACCACAGAGGACAGCACAGATCTGATACTTTATCAAGCTCATTGTATTTTCTATAAGATCATGTCCCTACTTTGTTGCTTCCCCCAACTTTTCTTCTCATAATACTAAAATTGTGTTTAAACTTAAGATGATTTCGTCATGGAGATGTGATCTAGTAATGGTTAAAAGGGTAGTATACAAATCGATTAATTTGTGA
Source organism: Capromys pilorides (assembly GCA_004027915.1). Classification (NCBI taxonomy): domain Eukaryota; kingdom Metazoa; phylum Chordata; class Mammalia; order Rodentia; family Capromyidae; genus Capromys; species Capromys pilorides. The sequence goes on along the minus strand of PVKN010035592.1, from coordinate 4,421 downwards.
ATTTCTTCAGTGAGATAAATCTATAATACTTTAGAGTTTAATTAAAGAGTAGAACATCATTCATTATTTTACCAGTATTTCATTCCATTCTCTTATATACTATATTCTTTTTCTCTTTTTTTTTAAAAGTATATTTAGTACAGAGTTTACAGGGTCTCATTACACAGATCTCACTTGTAGCTAACCTCCTTTTTTCAGCCTCTCAATTGTTGGGATTACAGGTATGCACCACCATGCCCAGTATCAGTTGTCATCTCAGTGTGCCCCTGGGGTAGGGCTAGCATGGCACGCTGGGGAAGAATCTATTGATTTGTGATTATTAATAGGTACATGCTTGTCTTTCAAAAATTGCAGCCTTTTGGAACTAGAAAAAATCAGTTGTCAATGAATGTGTTAAAATTATTTGTACTAATAAGTATATCAATACTTCGTTCCCATATAACTTGAAGTTACTAGCTAGATTCTGTGAGGCTTCAACTAGGGGAAAAGATGAAAACAAATGAGAAGTTTAGCTTTCCTAAGAAGAGAAGTTCTAGGGGCCCATGAGATAGCTTAGTGGATTAAAGCAACTGCTTAGGCAAGCTTAGGCAAGCACAGGGATCACTTTTTGATCCCTGGCACCACATGCTATGCCAGCATAACCCCCAGGGCAGGCTGAGCCAGCCAGAGTCAGGGAGTAGTGGTGCATGTCTGTAATTCCAGCTCTGCAGAGGGTGAAAACAGGAAGAACACTATGAGTTGGAGTTGCATAGTGAGACCATGTAACAACCAAATATATATTTTTTTTAAAAAGAGAAGTACTGATTTGTTAATAAGAAAAAAGTGAAAATATACCAGTTTGGTCTGACTGCTGTCAAGAAAGTACATGAAGAATACGGAAAAGACAACAGCAACTGAAAACTATCAAAGCATCTTTGAAAGTGAAGAAGCAAATGTCATCACTCCCCTGTTTCTTCATCATTCCAGCAAGGGCTGGAAAAGCAAAACCGTAAAGAGTATTTTGTTTTAAGCTGCTGAAAAGGAAATGGTTAGAAAAAAGAATATTGTAGTTGAGAGAATAAGTTGAGGAGTGATGTGAAAATGAAAGTGTTGTTGGGCCAGGGAGATTGCTCAGTGGCATAAATGTCAGCTTGACAAGCACAAGGTCCTCAGTTTGAGAGAGAGAGAGAGAGAGAGAGAGAGAGAGAGAGAGAGAGAGAGAGAAGAATTGTTTTAAAAAAAGTCTACACAGTTAACTGCCAGTACCAGGTCTCCTTTCCCTTTCTAGGGAATCTTATTCTGAGCATTTGTTGTGCAGGAGAGGCTCTTAAATTCCAAGACATTGAACACAATAGGAATTGAGGATGGCCACATTGGGAAAATAAAGTGAAGGTCTTCCTGGCCAAATGAGAGACTCACAGCCTTTTCTTATGACCAATTCTAATAATGATAATCAGGATACTCATTGGGATTTTTTTTGGGGGGGGAGGGTTCTCCTTCTACTTCACATTTAAGGCTGAAGCTTTTCATTTTCTCAAGGGCAGAATTCTAGAGCAACCCTAGTGATGTGGCTGTGGGAAGGGACCCATCCAGTAAGCGTGTAGCACTTCTCTCTGTCTGTGGTCAGGGAGGCTACAGACAAAAACGGGGCTCTAGGCGAAATGGCAAAAGAAAAAAATAGTTTTAAGATTTCACCGTCTAAAATTTTAATATTTATTGATCTTTTCTTTAAGGAGAAGAAACAATAAAAATGATGCAGACTTTCAAAACACGATGATAAAAAATTAACAATGGTTGTTATATTGCATATTGTTATCTTCATAGTAGTTGCTTGGATTACCAAATTTCAGTACGTAAGACTGATCAAACAATATAAGCAATAACTGTTCCCTTCAATGAACTAATACAAGTTAATAGCACAATTATCTTAGCTAATATATATATTATATATATATATGTTTCCCTATATATTTCAATTTTATAATTAATATAAAATGCTACCTAAAACATTAGAGAAAGGCAAATATGTATCCTCTATTTGTTGAAATTCTGCAAACTGATGTTCTAAATTGGCACAAAGAATTTTGAAGAATCCGTGAAAAAGAGAAACCTCTTTATTAAAGGGGAAAGAATGAAGGCATACTCAGGCCATCTTATGTTGAATATATTATAATCAGAAACATTTGCTACCATAAAGTTGGATGCAGAGGGAAGAAATTACTGGCACCATGTGTTAGAATGCCAACAGTATATTTGATTTACTCAGACCATTATTTTTACAAGAAACACGTGGAAGTCACTACCATGACTCATTTACTAAGCAGAAGTCAAGAGGCTACAAATATCATGATGAAAGATCACCAAGCCCTTAGGGGATTATTACTCAAGTCTGACTTTTGAATACACACATACTATTTAAAAAGCATTAACCTACTTTCAGGATCAGAAACTTTTCATGTTTGTTTTTATAATCACCCCTGCCTACTAGTTTAGTATAATCCATTTATGATTTTCAAAGACTCTTATGTCTTTATATATGTCTTTCTTCTTAACCTCATTCCAAATAACATTCCTTTAAGACATCTTAAAAAGGCTCAGATAGATGTGGATGGTCTGTGGATGTTTCTCACTAGTGATGCCCTTTAAATTTGTTTTGCCAGAGTGATCTTTGTACTCTGCAAGACAACTCTCAAGCCCTTTGATCCCATAGTCCCTTGCTTTTAGAGTGTCTGTTCTCAAATGTCTTCTAGAAAAGTTTATGTCTTTGTGGCTTTGCATGCATTACGTTATTTACCTGAGCATTTAAGCTCATCTTGTTGGCTTAATAAAGCTTTGCTCAATGCTCAAACTCAGTGTAAAAATTTTCTCCTCTATAAGACTTTCTACGGAGAGCTATCTTCTTCTGTGAGGCATATACTTTAAATGAGCACATAAACGGGGCATTAGAAGGTAAATTTTTGGAAAACTTAAAATTGAGACACTATCTTTATTGGATGCCCATACTTGCAGGTGACATAAAACTGTGATCATATTGGCCATGCCTACTGAAGGATGAATATATTAGGAAAGTGGCAAAGAGTAGAAGAAAGCCAACTTATAAAAGCAGAAAGTAGAAACTTAGGAGGAGCTGGTGTGTGATTCAGACAGAAATATCTGAGATGGACAAATTACTGTTTCAATTCTTGGTTACCTGTGCTTTTGAATTTCTTTGCTCTTGCTTCGGCTTTCATAAAATTTACTTCCATCTGTTTAGAGAAGTTTGTTTCTTTAAAGCTAGCTTGAGTGTTTTTGTCTTAAAAGCAAATTATCTTCCATCTTCTATCATATATACAACCTGGGTAAGAGATATTTGTGCATTTCTGCTATTTACTAACCTGTGAATCTTTGATTTTTCTATTATGCTATAATTATTTATGCCATAATTATTTACTAGTCATCTTGCCTTTTAATTTATGACGTCTTCATATCAGGGAACAAAACACATTCTTAGTACACTGGCAACATCTAACATAATTCTGGACCTTTAGTAGATATTTGATCAATATGCGTTGAATGAGTGAAAAAAAGTACCCTTCATTCTATAATAAATTTTACTTTTGATTCAACCCAGCAACCCAGCCCAGCATGTGAGTGAGACCTCCCTGGGCCTGCCAGAAACTCATTTGACACAGCAACCAGGCCTGGAACTTGCGTGAGACCTCTCTGGGCCACCCAGAAACTTATTCTACCCAGAAATCAGGACTAGCACACCCAGTGTGGAAAACTGTTGCAAAATTCCCTACAGAGAGACTAGAGACAAGACCTACCCAGTTGATCCAGGAGCAGAACATCTTGCCAGAGTGACACAGCAGGTTCACCTCCAAGGGCTGTGACAGGAAGAAGTGCACCTCAGCGGCCAGACCCAAGCCACACCCACTTGGACAACTTTGAATTTGATAGATCTGGACCTGGTGCTAAGGTAAGAACTCTATAAAAGCTCCAAACCAAAAGTCAGAAGGCAGGGCTGTACAAAGTGACAAAAAGAAGGTGCAAAATGTGTTCTCAGGCCCTGAGTACACCCAGAACAAATACAGGAGACAATAGCATAGAAGAAATTAGAAATCACACACCTGAAATCTCTGAAATAATAACATCTGAAGTAAAGAAACAACTGCAGAAAGGCATAGTGGAAATCAGATCAGAAACAATTTCTGAAGTAAAAAAAGAAATAATACCTATTATAAAAGAAGTACTAAGTGCCTCTAAAGACAATGATAAAAAATAAAAGAGAATAGAAAAATGATGAAATCCTTGAATGAACAATATACGAAAGCAATAGAATGTATGAAGCAGATTCAAAGTACTATACAGGAACATAAAATCTCAATCACAAGCTGGCAAAACCATTTGAATAAAAGTGAAAATCGACTTTCAGACCTTAAAGATATCATTGCAGCTAGTGA
>PVKN010035591.1:0-11603 GCA_004027915.1 Capromys pilorides | reverse complement strand
TATATTGCTCATTCATGGATTCCATCATTTTTCTAATCTCCTCTAATTTTTTTATTAGCGTCTTCTTTAGATGCATTTATTAAGTCTTCCATTATAGTTATGCTTTGTTTTTTCTATTTCAGAGGTTATTTCTGCTCTCATTTCCTCTCTACCTTTTTGCAATTTTTCTACTTCAGATACTATTTATTTAGAAATGATTTTTTAAATTCATAGATTATTTCTGATCTGATTTCCTCTATGCTTTTCTGCAGCTGTTTTTTAACTTCAGTCTCTAGTAAGTCAAAGATTTCTTTTTTAACTTCAGAGGTTATCTCCAATCCGAGTTCCTCTATATGTTTCTGTATTTGTTTGTTTGCTTCAGATGCTACAAATTCAGAGATTTCAGCTGCATGATTCCCATTTTCTTATATGGTAGTGTCTCCTGTATTTGTTTCAGGTGGGCTCAGGACTTGAGATTGCATTTTTTTTGTTATATTTTTTAAATTTTTAATAAGAAATAACAATATGATAGTTTCCAAACGCATTAGTAGTGCATTCATAATAATTGATATGTTGAATATTGTTGTCCTTGAGATTGCATTTTGCTCCTTGTCTGTATCATTCTGAGTAGCTGTGATCTTTGGTGCAGGACTGTGTGCTCGTGGGTTGTTCTTTCAGTCTGGGCTGCTGGGTTGGCTGAGCTGCTTGTAGACCAGGGGAGGGGGTTTCACTCACCTGGCGGGCCTGCGGCTGGGTCATAGGCTGCGCTGGTGGTGGGCCGGAGAAGGTCTTGAGCAGCAGGTGTGGTGCTGGTTGGCAGGCCTGGCACTGGCGGGCTTGATGCTGGCTGATGATGGTAGGCTGTGCTGGCAGTGGGCCAGGGGTCTCACCTGGCAGACCTGGTGCCGGCTGATGATGGTAGATTGTGCTGGTGGCAGGCTGCAGGTCTCCAGGGATTTTTTTTTTTTTTTTTTTTTTGGAAGTGGCTGAATCTAGAGTGTGTGTTTGATTAATAATGAAGTGCTGGGATTAAGCATGAGTGATTGTTGCATCGACCCACTGAATGGATTGGCACTGCTGTAATCTTGTAAACTGGGTTCAATATCACAGACAGAAAGAGTCCCACCCCTATTTCTCCTTGCTTTTTCTGTATCCTGCCATCATGAGCTATTACCACTCTACCATATATACCCCAGTCTTGGAGCCCGTGGATTATAGGCAGAAACATCTATAAATTATGAGCTAAGTAAGCCTTTCTCTCTGTTAACTTTTTGTGTTGGATATTTTGTTTTAACAGTGAGAAATATAACCAAGACACTCTATTTAACTGCTTGGATGCATTCTTTAGGGTTTTGTGGTGTTTTAGTTCTTCTCTTTCTAGAATGTTCTTCAAAATATTTTTGAGTGCTAGTTTGATGTTCATACATTTCCTTAGGTGTTTTTGTCATGGAAGTGTTCATTTTTGCATCAATGTTGAAAGATAGTTTTTCAAGGTACATGAATCTGGGTTGGAGGTTGGATTGTTTTAGGCCTTGAAATACTTCACTCCAAGCTCTCTTTGACATGAGGGTTCACATTGAAAACTCTGCTGTGGTTCTGAAGAGATTTCCTTTATGGATTTTTTTTTCTAACAACTTTTAACATTTGGTTCTGTTGAATTTATGGAATCTTGGCTATTGTATGCCTTCATGTAGTTTTTAAAAAAATTATGCCTAATTGGAGTTCTATATTCCTTGCTTATTTGTATGCCAAATTATTTTTTGCTGCTTGGGAAGTTTTTTTTTTTTTTTTTTTGTGTGTGTGTGTCATGACTTCAGTGTACACAGTTTTTTTTTTTTTTTAAAATGTTGTTTGCAGTAACTCGAGTTTTTTTTTTTTATTGATTCCAATCAGTCTTGTTATTCTCATTTGCACCATCTTGCACCTGCTGAGCTGAGTTTTCATATTTCCTTGCTTTTTATTTTCCTAATAGAATCTTTCTTTTTGTGATTTCTACCTGCAATTTTGTCTTCTGTAGTTGATACTCTGTCCTCACATTGGTTTGGTGCATTCTGCTGTATTCACTCTCAATGGAATTTTCATTCCCATGGACATTTGCTGGAATCTGTTTCATGGATTTCATTTCTTTCCTGTGTTGTGCATTCATGGTTTCCATCATTTTCCTAAACTCCATTTTTAAATTTCACATATGCTCCAGAGTCATAAGCATGACTTTCATTATAGTCACCATCTCTATAGGTATCTGAAAATTATTTCTGATTTTTTTCTGGAGCTTCATTCGTTTGCTTTGTTCATTCTGCTGTTATCATTTGAGAGAGTCCAGCTTGGTTGCATTCAAATAGTTCTACCTTATTGCCCTTTGGGTTTGCCTTTGATGAGTTGCATGGAAGTCTTGGGTTGTGTCTTGTTCAAATGTCTTCTCAGTTTCTGTTTCTTTTTAGGTTAATTGCTGGATTGACACTTGTAAATTGCTCATGGCAAGTAACTTTATTTCCATTATTTATTTTGAAAGACTACAAAACAATGATGAAAAATCATTAGAAATGATACAAAATTTCACTAAAGAAAGGAATAGGAATTCAGCAGTGGTTGCTGTGTTACATGATGCTTTCTTTATTTTATTTTTAAAAATGTATTTAGTATAGGATCTTCAAGGTCTATAGGGTCTCACTGCACAGATTGGACTTGTAGTGATTCTTCTATTATCAGCCTCCCAAGTGCTGAGATTACAGGCATGTACTACCATGCCCAGTCTCAACTGCTGTCTCAGCACCCCCCAGTGGTGGGGCCGGTACAGCGGGCCTGGGGATTGAACCCTGGTCACTGTACTATCCCTAAGCATGATGCTGCGTTTAAATTAGTTGTTCAGATTAGCAGATATAAATGTGTAAGATTTTCTTAAGAAAAAAAAAAAAAAAAAAAAAAACAACAAGCAAACTACAAAACAAAATTACTCAGAGATATCTTCAAGGTATATCTGGATTTTGAGTTTTGAGTCTGCCGTAAGATCTTGCCTCTTCAGTTATTGATGATGAGAAGTTGCTGCCTACTTGGACCAGCCCCTGGTTCCTTGGCACTGACCTATCCTGTTGTGTTTGACCCTTTGCAATGTCAGTCTTGGTACACCGGGAAGAATAACTGATTCAAACAGTTATGTTAACTTGTGTGGAGCAGTGCAAACAGCAGTAACAATAGCAGCAAACACAGCCTAGAAAATGATAAACTCTCAGAACTATTATTATGTCACCTTTAACTGTACCAATTAGACTTGTGGTTGCATAACAAAATCTAAAATGAACCAGAAAATTGTGTATACTAAATAAGATCTCAGTATGGCGAGTACACTCTCCTCAGAGAAGATTTAAAAGTGTTAGGGGAACATAGAGAAATAGAAGAGGGAGAGCTTAGAAACAAGGAAGGAGGACAGAAACAGACTGCACAAATTATGTGAAACTGATAAAGAAGTTAGGAAGGAGAGAAGGAAGAAATAAAAACGAGATAGGGGCCGGGGAGATAGCTCTGTGGCACAAGTGCCTTCCTGGCAAGTGCAAGTTGGTGAGTTTGATCCCCAATCCCACAAAAAAACAAAGCAAAGCAAAACAAAAAAACAAACAAAAAGCAAAACAAAACAAGAAGAAATAAAAATGAGAACAACATAATATAGCTTAGCATAAATAACAGCAACCACAAAACTAGAAACCATGTTTGCACTCATAAAACAAGGACAATCAAATCAAATCAAAACAAAAACAAGAAAAAATCGGAAGAAAGTAGGAAAAAATGTCCACATCACCGCATGGGTCTGTTTTTGTTTTAGTCACTTTTCTGTCGTTGCTGGGACAAATACCCACCACACCAGCTTAGGGGAGGAGAGGTTTATTTAGCTCACTGTACCTGGAGGCCTCAAGATGCTGCCCCTGCTTTATAGGGACTGGAGGAGGGGCTGGGGCACGGGATGAGCTCCATTGGTCTGCACAAAACCGCAGCTTGGTTGGAGGGGCCCTCTGACAGCGCCTGCTGTCAGTTTAACGGTTCATGCCTCTCTTGGCCACGCCCCTCGAGCCGGGCCCCTCCAGCCCGGTGCTTGACAGCCCCGCCCCTCGAGCTGTGTGCTCGACAGCCCCATGATTTACATGAGGCTTTGCGGGGACAGCTAGATGCAAACCACAACAGTCTTCATAGTAGACATCATGGGCAGATAGAGCTCAGGTCTGAGTTGATAAATCTCTGCAGCTAGCCCAGCCACAGCTTCATGGCAGGGAGGTAGATAACAGCAGCGGGCTTGCGCCTTGGGTTCCCCGGATGGTCAAGCGGCTTTCTAGCTGTGACACTATACCCTGTCGTGTTTAGCTTGTCATGTTCCATGTGCATGCTGCCAGCTTGAACATGTTTCCTTGCTGGCTCGAGCTCACCAGTCTGACTCTGACGCTGGGAGTCCCTAGATGGAGCCAGCTCACTGAGAGGTCAGTGGGTCCGTCTCCAGCATGACTGCTGACTACCAGGCAACTCCTTCCCCTGGGGCCATCTCACCCTCAGTCACTCATCAGCCGCTGTAGTCTGCAGGATGTACCGCTCCGTTCTGCAGGTGCATTTCTCCATGGGGGCCTCTGAGGTCAGCACTGTGCATATGCAGGTTGGGGTGCTCCTCGCACATCCTGAATCTAGGTGCAGGGAGAATGCACCACCTGCCAGTTCCTACATCTTTGCTGAAGTCGCCCTCTTTATCCTCCCCATGGACTTCAATTCTCATTTCAGATCCTCCCTAGTCCCAGGGATCCTCTGCTCTCCTTTTTCTCTTCCTCACACTGCTATATTCTAGTGTCATCAAATCTCAGAGAACCTCTTTCTCTCTTGATGACCACTCCACCATCTTCTTGGAAGTTGCAACACTTTAAAAACTGATAAAAAGATAATTTATAAAACAAAAACAAAGAGCGGTGAGATCGTTTAGTAGACTAAGTGCCTGCTTAGGTACAGGAAGGGTTGCTGATAATCTAGAGGGAGTTGTTATACTTCTTGTCATTCACATCAAGGCATCGGCAGAAGGGGCAGAGATGATAACCCTTTTGGCAGCACCCTTCAGGTGAACCCCGGCCTTCCCCATGGTGGTGAAGACACCAGAGGACTCCACCACGTACTCAGCGCCAGCACCACCTCACTTGATGTTGGTAGGATCTCGCTTTGGAAGATGGTGATGGCCTTTCCGTTGATGACGAGCTTCCCTTTCTCAGCCTTGACAGTGCCATGGAACTTGCCATGGGTGGAATTATAGTGGGACACGTAGACCATGTAGTTGAGGTCAACATAGGGGTCACTGATGGCCACAACATCCACCTTGCCAGAGTTAAGAGCAGCCTGGTGATGTCCAATACTGTCAAATCGGTTCACTCTGATCTTCACCATCTTGTCTGGATCGTTGCTGGCTGCACCGAAAGAGTGGACATCTGGAGGCACGCAGGGGCAGAGAACCAAGCTGTCCACTTTAGTACATATTGATTTATTTCTTTTTAACTGCTCACATAAGATATGAAGACAAGTGGGGTAACACCTTGGAAATCTGGAGGGAGAATGATCTCACACTAGAACTACACCCCAACTCTATACCTGGAGCGTCCCCAAGGCTTGAGGGCCACTTGCTGGCATCGCCAGACCTGCAAGAGCACAGTTTATCCTCCTGTGTTTTTAGAGTGTTACTAAAGGATGTAGTCCAGCTGGGATGACCACTTCAGTGGTGTGGACCAACCCGGAGGCTTAATCTTCCTCAGTCTCCCTGTTACATTTCAGTCTCCTTTTCTCTCTCTTTCCACCTCTCAAATTTTCTACCCTCCTTCTTTGGAGCCCTTTCTACTTGGTCCCAGGGTCTGCACAAAGCTCTTTCATGTTCTTGTACAAAGGAACTCAGTGCTGGTTACGTCTTCCTGGTTCACTTTGACTTTACTCTCAGAACTTCCTTCTAAATAGTCCATTCCCTCTATTTGAAATTCTCCTTTCCTATTGTAACTGACCTACTAACCTGTTTTGAAACTGTTTCATTGCTAAGTTATCTTTTTTTCTCATTAAAATGAATAAGAAAGAAGAAATTCTCTTTTCCGCCTCTATTGCATGGGTATTTAACTCTGTGCAGGGACTTAAGTGCAGGCATTCACATAAAAGTTGCTTAATTCTTTGAGAAATCTGCATGCTGATTTCCACAATTGTTATACTAATTTGCATTCCCACCAACAAGGCACAGAGCTTCCTGTCTCACCCACGCCACACCAGCATTTGTTATTGTTTGATTTGTTAATGATGGCCATTCTTTTGGGTGTTAGATGAAATCTCAGCATTGTTTTAATTTATATTTCTCTAATAGCCGGAGATTCTGACATTTCTCATATGTTTACTGGCCATTCCTAGGTACATCTCCTAGGTATTCTGTTGATTGTTTCCCATTTGATGACTCTTGCTACTATTTGTTGTGTCACAGGAATTCTGCTCAGAGAGTCCTTTCCTCTATTTTGACTTTATCATCACTTTATGAGTTTTATCTATTTTATCTTCCAGTAGGTTCATTGTTTCTGTTTTAGTGTTTGACCCTTTTTGATTTCAGTTTAGTGCATGGGGAGAGATATGGTCCAGCTTCGGCACATGGATAGCCAGTTTCCGCAGCTTCATTTGCTAGGAGGAGAACTTTCTTCCAGTGAATGCCTTTTTGACCCCCTTGTCAAAAATCAAATAGCCTAATGTGTCTGAGGTTCTCTCTGCACCTTCTATGGTTATATTAATCCACAAGCCTGTTTTTGTGCCCAAGCCATGCCACTTTCCAAAATCACTGTTTTTTTGCTTTGTAGTATAGCTTGAAATTATGTATTGTGATACGCTTGCTTGTTCCATTTAGCCTAGTTTTTCTCCTAGTTATCATCCCCAAATAGCTAAAAACTTCATGTTGTAAGATCTGTGCATATTAATGTTTACAGTAGCACAATTTGTGGCAGCTAAATCCTGGACACAGCCTCTTTGTCCATCAACAAGTGTATGGATGAATAAAGGTATCTATGCACAGTGGAATACTACTCTGCTGTAAAGAAGGATAACTATAAGACATTGGTAGGAAAATGGACACACTTAGAAAATGAAACATTAAGTCAATTAATCATATATAAAAGTCTAAATACCATGTGGTTTCTTGCATTTCAATAATTTAAAGTAGAAACAAAGAGCAGAATAAAAGATTAGGACTTAGGAGATAGCTCAGCGACCTAAGCATCTGCTTGGCAAGCACAAGGACCCATGTTTGATCCCTGGTACCACATGTTGTGCAGGCCCTGGAACCCACTGTGGTGGCCACGGAAACAGGGCATGATGGTGCATGCCTGTAATCTCAGCATTGGGGATGCTGACGCAGGAGGATTACTATAAGTCTGAGCTGCTTAGTGAGACTTTGTACCAAACACATAAATAAATAAGAGATTATAAATAAATAAGGATTTAAAACAAAACAAAAAGGATTAATATAAAGGCACAGGAAGACAACTTTTACAAATAGGAAAGTACTCAAGAGACCAGGTGGTGTGAGGAAGAAGTGAGAAGAATTTTTTTTGGCTGGCTCAGGCTGCCTTAAGGGCAGGTCTGGGGATTGAACTGCCGTCCCCTGTGCCTGACTGGGTTGCCCATGCAGGTGCTAAAACCACTGAGCTAACCTGCAGGCCCCTGGAAGGAGAAGTGAAAAGATGTAAAAGTGCCATGCTGTCTTGGTTATTTGCTTTTTGCTGAGATCCAGTACCTGCCGCCCAGCACGCTAAGGAGTCGGCCCACAATCTGTAGAGGTTTCAGACTGTAGTTGGTGGGCTCCGAGGCAGGTCGGCATGGCGGAGGAGCATGGCAGTGGCGAAACAGCTCATGACATGACACGACACGACATGACATGACATGACATGACATGGTGTCTGTGTGTGTGTGTGTGTGTGTGTGTGTGTGTGTGAGAGAGAGAGAGAGAGAGAGAGAGAGAGAGAGAGAGAGAGAGAGGAGGAGGGGCCCTTCCAGGCAACGCTCCCGGTGACCCAGCTCCTCAGACCCGTCTCCACCTGCTAACACTTAGCAATAAACTTACGAGTGGACTAATCTGCTGATGAGCACCACACCCCCGTTGTCCAGCCCCCTCCCCAAAGCCCCATGGATGTTCCATGAAGCATGGACAGGGATATCTAGGTAGAAACAACAGCACGCTTAGGTACCAAATACCCATTAGGAACACAAGCATTATATATCATAAATGTGAACTAATAACATAATTATAATAACGAAAATGGGGAAAGGGGATTTAGGGATGGAGGAAGGGAGGGAGGTGTGGAGGGGGAGGGAAACGAGAGAGAATCAAGGTGCTCAGTGTGCGGGTACCTAGTCCCTAAGGTGAAGCTGGGCTTCTTGCGTTAGGAGCATGTACTAATGAAATTTAGTAAGAAAGAAAAGTGTTCCTGAGCCAGAAGAAACGCTTCTCAGAGCCAAACTAACCTTTTTTTCTGAAATAGTTTAAATTCCATAGGAATTAGCAGCTGTCCAAAAGTTTCACAAAGCTCAGTGGGGAAACCACGCCGTTCCATTGTCTTCTCGGGGCGCCCTCGGACGCCCTGTTCAATTTCTTCTGCAGTGCAGAGGCCTGGGACCCCTGAGAGCCTTCGGTCTGCCTGGGCGTGAGCGCCCCAGTTCTAGCGGGTAGATCACAGGGAGCTTGGTCTTTGTAATTTTCCGGGCTTCACGTGAACGGACAGAAACGATGGCAGGACCCGGAGGGCACGTGGCTGTTGGGAAGAGTAATTAAGGTAATACAGTAGGCCACCCGACTCAAGGGCAGCTGTTCTAGCAAATGCTGGATAAATGTGAGCCGCTCCACGTTCTCTAGCCAAGTTTTCTCTTTTCATAAATTACTTTCAGTCAAGTACGATTTGAGACAGTTCTCCATTTCATTGAGAACTAAACTTTTTTTTTTGTATTTTAGAAAAGGGTTTACAGGGTGTTCAGGGTCTCACTACTAGATTGGACTCATAGTGATCCCCCTGTTTACACCCTCCCAAGAGCTGGGATTACAGGAGCGCACCACCACACTCAGTCTCAATCGCTATCTCAGCGCACCCCAGGGGCGCAGCCGGCCCAGCGGGATCAGAACCCAACCCCCGACCTCGGCGCCTTGAAATTGTGTTTTTTAGAAAAAATATGACTGATTTTTAAAATATACTCAAACCTTAAGTCTTTATTATCATCACTATAAAGATTAACAACTCAAGAAGAAATTTTTGGATGTGCTTTATTCTTTTTAACAGCTTCTTATCATTTTGTTCGCTTTAACTTAGTTTCTGTTGATGCTAAATTACTAAATGCAATGATACCCACGGGTGCGGATGCGAGCAGCGGGGCCCGCAGCTCCCCGCGTGGGGAGCCTGCTCTTGGGCGGCTCCGCGCTCCTCCTGCCCCGCGCATGCAGGCAGCCCCCGGCAGCCTCCGCTCCCACCCGCTGCCCTGCTAGTGGCCTGCCGGCCCGCCAGGGCCCTTGCAGCTGATCGAAAACCGAAAACCGTGAAGGAGCCCTGAACTCCTCAGAACTGCCCCGCGGAGTCCCGACTGCCCGACGGCCTAGAGAAAAGAGTATCCAGCGTGAAGAAAGGGTGGGCGGGCCACGTTCCAGCTTGGCTGCTTTCTTTGCAAATTCACCATTTTTATTGTGAACTTTCTCTTTTGTCAATATAAACTAACTCTTGCTGTCCAACTATAAAATTTCCCATGCATTCTATTTTAATGCTATTGTCTTTTTGTTTTTTTAATTACAGTTTTCCATTGTAATTTTTCTCTTTGCTCTATTTTTATTAGTACGATTGTGATATATAATAATTGCATTTGTCGAAAGGAACTTCTATGTCTCTCTGTTGATCTATCTATCCTATTTATCTATCTATCTACCTATCTATCTATCTATCCATCTATCCATCTATCCTATCTATCTATCTATCATCTATCTATCCATCTATCCTATCTATCATCTATCTATCTATCTATCTATCTATCTATCTATCCATCCTATCTATCTATCTATCTATCTATCTATCTATCTATCACTATTTATCTATCTCTTTTGCATCTTAATCACTTCTGTTTCCCTTCCTCTGTTGTTGCCTCCACCGGCATTTTCTTTACGTAAGCTATAGGAGATGGTGTTTTCTGTAAACAGCAGAGCAATATCCTCGATCTCACATGGTCTTTTCCAATTTTTATTTTTAAACGAGTGCACAATAGCATTAAAACAGAAAGATGACAAATGATACAGAATTTCACTAAACAAAACGATGTGAATTTCACAGTTCTGTTCTATTCCGTTGTGTTGCCTTCGAGTTAGTTGTTCATAGTACAAGATCCAGGCATGAAAAATTGGAAGAAGAAAGAAAATAAGAAATGTGTAAGAAATTAAGAAAAGAAAAGGGTAAAAGAATTGAAAAAAGGAGATTAAAAAAAATTAAGCACGAACTGCCCGTTTCCATAGACCAGTACTTTTTTATAGCATGATGCTGATCTTCTTCTCATGGAGAAGTGGGGTCTCTGTTCTTCCGTTTGAGTATGGGAAGAGGTGGGACTTCAGCAGAAGTGACACTAGGTATTGCCAAGGTTAGGTTAGAGTAGACACTTGGCATGCTTGGGAGGTGCGTGCTTGGGACTTGCCACCATACTGGGAGGAAGCCCAGGCCTCCATGTCAACCATCAGCTATTCACAAAGCCTACGAAGCTTGCTTCGGCCTCATTTTGTTGTTTTGCTGTAACAGGATTTTGTTCTATATTTTGCACAGCTCATTTACTCAACAAATAGAATTCTCGATTAAAAGATCATGTTATCAGAACAACATTCCGAGCTATTCCTGATGAACGTGTTTCTCCTCCAGCTTTATCACTCTCACATGCCTTATCTTCTTTCTTTTGAGCAGCATTTACAATCTGATATTACTTGCAGGGTGCTTTTTTATTGTTTTTCCTGCCCACCTAGGATATAAACTTTGTGAGAACTGACCTTTCCCCTGAGTAATCCTTGGTGAGACTCCTGGCATTTTTGCTGCTGTGCCCCTCAGTATTGCCTTCTGGAAAAGAAGTTCTCCATCATTATTTGAATAAAATGACAATGCATTAAATTTCCTTTAACTTTCCTGTTTGGTTTTCCTCTTCCACTTCAAGGACTCACGGGATGACATTGGGACCCTCAAGAGAATTCAGGTGAATCTCCATGTCCTGAGGCCAACTGAGGAGCCAAGTTTTCACCCATAATCCTAATCTGTCTTTGCCAGGTAAGGTGGTATACTCCGAGGGCCTGGAGAAAGGATGTCAGCCTGTTGCAAAGCCATTGTTTTGTGTACTGTAACCCTGGGCCTGTTTTTGGTTCATTTTCCAAAATACTTTTCAAACCAGGATAAAATCCTTTTCTGATTACAAGAAAAATGATTCCATTGCTGAAAAAGGTGACCATGTCTCTCACTTTCTTTTCTGGGTTTTCCTTTAGTGGATCCTTGTATGTTGATTTATGATAATTTTTATCTCTGCATCTTATGCCTACAGCTTTATAATTTCTCATACTGATCTTCTAAATCGTTTACTCAGTTTGTGACAGTGTCTGA
>PVKN010035590.1:0-11612 GCA_004027915.1 Capromys pilorides | reverse complement strand
TATTAAGTATCTCATGTGATCATCAACACAGTCCTATCAGCTTGCCTTTCTCCACATTTCATAAATACATGAGGGTGTCTCTTGCATTTCATTACCTCTACATGTTTCACAGTAGTTGTTAAGTATCTTGAGTTCTTTCCTCAGTTATTTCCCATAGTGAATGAAACCCTCTCCCAAGAAGACCAAAAAACCCTCTAACAATATCAACTATTGGTAAGGGTGTCAAGGAACTATCTCTTTCACAACAAAATAATGACTTAATAATAGATATTAATTTTAATGTGGCCTCACTACCACTGCTGGTCATTTTCCAAGCCAAGAAGAGGTCCAAGGTTAATAACAATCAATAAATACAATTTAGTGTTATGTATCAAAATTGAAAATAGTCATTCCTTTTCATCTCAAAATTTCACCTCTAAAGACCATACAATAAACGCTGATAGTGGATAAAATATGTATAAGATTATTATTATATTGCAATTTATAGTTTTAAAATCTGAGAACTACTTGGCTATCCAACCATCAGAAGACCTTCTCTACTACCACTATAAATTTGGTATGTAAAGAAGAATCATTTCCTGTTAAAGATCAATTAAACATCAAATTGGAAAATTTCCTCATTAAAAAATAACAAATCAGCAAATCCCAGACTAAAAGAAATATATACAAAATTTAAGTCTGATATTTTGGATACAGTTGGTATTCAAAATTTTAGAGTAAATCAGCAAAACTAAAACTTAAAACTCAACAGTAAAATTAACAGCCTAATTTTAAACATGGGGAAATTATAATATATACTTCATAAAATAAGATATAGAAGTATCTCACAAGCAAATGGTGTTCAACATCATTAGTCCTCAGGAAACGAAAATTAAAATACCAAAGTCACTACTACAACTCCACCAGAACAGCTAAAATTTTAAGACTGACAACATTATAGCAGCCAGGCATGCTATAATCCCAACACTCAAGAAGCTGAGGCAGGAAGTTCTCTGTGAATTCCAGGCCAACCTGTGCTGCAGAGTGAGTTCAAGTCCACCCTGAATTGCATAGCAAATGAAACTCTCTCCCAAAAGGAAAATAACAACAGGAAAAGACTTAACAATATCAAGTGTTGGTAAGGATGTCGAGGAACCAGCACTCTTACACGTTGCTGGTGTATACAAAGAGGTACAACAGACATATTCAAACAGTCTTACAGCTTCTTTCTTTCTTTCTTTCTTTCTTTCTTTCTTTCTTTCTTTCCCTCTCTCCTTCTTCTTTCCTTCCTTCCTTCCTCCCTTCCTTTCTTTCTTCCTTTTCTTTCTTTCTTTTCTTTCTTTCTTTCTTTCTTTCTTTTCTTAATGTATTTGGTACAGGGTCTCACTATGCAGCTCAGACTCGTAGTGATCCTCCTGTTCTCACCCTCCCCAGTGCTGTGATTACAGGTGTGGCAGTGCCACCATTCCTGGACTCAGTGGTGCGCTCACATTGGGAGTGGGGCTGGTGCAGCACGTGGTTCCAGGGATCAAACCGCAGTCCCTGAGCTTGTCAGGCAGACACTTAGTCAGCTGAACTATCTCGCCAGCCCTTAAAACTTCTTATAAACTGAACAGACAACTGCCCTATGACACGAACATTCTGCTCCTCTTTTTAAAAAATATTGTTAGTTTATTTATTATGTGTGTTTCTTATTTCCACAAAAATTTATAATTTATAAGGAATGTAAGAAATACTCATGTAAGTTAGCCACTGCTTCCTTGAAGTGTCTTAAACTTCACTGTTACAAACAGAATAAAGCAGAAGTGAAAATGAAGAGCAGTAAGTATATGGCTCAACACCCTTGATCTATCTTAGTGACCACAAGAACATCACCCAGTATGTGAACGTTTCAGCTCAGATGGCTTTTCTACAAATTGGTGTTAATTTGGCATTATTTGAGCCATCTATTAAGAAATACATTTTTAATAACTGTATCATTTTTTATTTTTATTTATTTTTTATTTTTTTATTTATTTTTATTTTTTGTGGGACCAGGGTTCGAACTCACAACCTTGCTCTTGCCAGGCAGGCACTTGCTTCTTGATATTGACCAAAAGGAAATAAAAACATAGTTCACAGAAACACTTGTACAAAAATGTCCATAGAAGTTTTATTCCAATACTATTCTCCAAATTGGAAACAATGTACAACAAGCTGCCATCTGTTCTTACAATGAAATATAGTTAAGTTTGCTAGTTTACTAATTCTAGCAAACACATGAATGAATCTCAAAAGTGTTGGGCTGAGCACACAAGATTGCATACTGCAGGAGTCTGTTTCCTTGACATTCTCAACAAAATTGGAAAAACTTAATTTATGGTGGGAAAAAAATCCTAAGTTTGCCTTGTGAACTCTGAAATTGACCAAGGAGGGGTCTTCTGGTGATGTCCTGACTTGTTAGGGATTTGGGTTACACAGGTGTATCTGCTTTTCAAAACCAACGTAAGATCTGGGTACTTCACAATGTGTACATTTTACAGCAAAAGAAAAGTGCTTTAAATAAATACTGAATTCTAGTTAATGATATGCATTCTGAAATATGTAAATGTATTGATGTTAGTAATTTACTTTGAAATAAAAAATGAGATATATTAGCAGATGGCTGAAAGGAGGATGGAGAGTGAGATGTATGTTGACAAACCAAACTGTAATGTTCATGACAGAAGCTAAGTGGTAGGTATACAGGTGTTCACCAGAAGAGTCTTTCAACTTTGCTGTAGGTTTGGAAGTTTTCATTTTCAAATGAAATGTAGGGAGGAAAAAGAGTGGGAGAGAATGAGATGAGTAAGGTAGGAACATGAACTGCATCATGAACAGCAGGAGGGAGTCAGAGGATATCATTTGATGCTGACGATGTGAACTGTAGAAGTCTACAAGTACAAAGATAAACACTATGAAAGATAATATTATTGACTAAAATTGGAAAGAGGAGGAGAGAAAAGCAAGAAGAGACCAGCTAAATTTATTTTATTCAGAGTATAAAACTACTAGGCATTTTCTAACAAGAGAGATTAGTATTTGTACTACACATAAAATGAAGGAAGTGAGATCAAACGGAGATTATATCAATACATATAGACAAGCTTAACTTACCCAAGAAAGAAAGCAGAATTCAGTTCTTCACTCTGTGGAAGACTTGCCCAAAACAGCATGAGTTAGGAAGGTGAAAATAAAAATGTAGACAAAACTGTGCCTGTCAAAAGTAAAAGAGAGGGCCAGTGAGAGAGCTCAGTGGTCTAAAGTTCCTGCTTAGGCAAGTTTAGGCAACCACAGGCACCTCGGTTCAATCCCTGGCACCGCATGCTGCGCCAGCCCACCACCAGGGCAGGCTGAGCCAGCAGTACCATAAATAAATAAAGTTTAAAAAAAAAAAGTAAAAGAAGAGAGACCAGAGGTCAAAGCCCAAAAAGGTAAAACTCAATCCAAAAGGCATTAAACACCCCAAAGTGGATACCGCGTCAACACTCATGGCTTCTGAACACATAGCGGTGCCATGGTCTGTGAGGCTCTGAAACTCCCTGGGGTGAAGATCATGAAGGGTGATGAGAAGGTAAAGAAATGAAGACGAGATACAGAAACCTGGGATCGGGTGGAGCCCTTGCTCCAGATGGGAGGAACGGAGCTGCTCAACCACCACAGTGCATTTATTTACTTTTGGTACTGGGAGTCAAACTCAGGACCTTGTGCTTGCCAGGCAGGTGCTTATGCCGCTGAGCTATCTGTCCCCAGCACATTCATTTATACATTTGGCGGGTTGGTGTCATGTGACACACCTTTGCCTAACAGCCCCTTTCTTCAGTGTCTCTGGGCTTGGTGTGCTCTGGACTGGAGCAGCTTGCCCATGCGGTCCGCCTAGAGTGCTCTTCGTTCTCATGACCCACCTTGCTCCAGCCCCCCACGTGTGATCAGTCTGCAGCTACAGCCACTCCTTACAGTACGGTTGTGACTGAAAAGCTGAATTTTTAATTTTATTTAACTAATGAAATCACCAAAATTCCCTCATCCCAACAACAACTTCTATTGATAATGCAGCTTCATGGTGCAAAAGTGTCTAACCCACAATCACATTATAACAGTTATAAATACCTACATAACAAATAACAGAGCATCTACTTTCATTGTGCAGAAATGCTCAAAAAATACACTTTAATAACATATTTTTAAATTAAACTTCTCTACACAAAAGAAAGCAAGAAGCTACACTTAGTATTTAAATATTCAAAATAGAAAATACAAGCTATAAAAAGATAGAAGATACATCACTTTTAAGTCTTCACAAATACTTTTTCTCTGAGCACAGTTTACACTTGTAGCCAATGAAAATATTTGGTGATGATGTACAATGAATTTCAGCTTTTCTGTGAACTATTGATTGCTATAAAAGGAGTTACGGGCGTGCGTGTGATGGCTCTAAAAACATATCTGCATCATAAGTTTATCAACCACTGAAGTTGGTGTGAGAATAGAAGTAATGGGAATTTTTGAAGTGTTATAAATTCTTAGGAAGACAGTCATTGTGTAAGCATTTCTGTTTTAATAGAGTCCATGGGTCCCCAAGGAAAAACCATCTTTGTCCTGCTTCAACTATTCACCCTAATTAAATTCCTCAGCACTACAAAAACAATGCTCTTGACTCAGCTGACATTTCCTCTGACCATAAGCTACTTGCAAAAACATTTCTTGAGACTTCCTCTCTCAAACCTACAGCCTCATGACCTGCAGAATGATCTAAATGTTTGGCACTTCAGTGGGGCCCAGAAGAAAGGAGAGTCCTACTGGTCACATCTCTAGCTAGAGATCCATTGATGGACATAAACTTCAGCTTCCCAACAAGGGTAGAAAACAAGGATACAGCAGATAAACTTCATTGAAGTTCCTTCTGCTTCCTTCTCTGATAATGACTATTTCTTTCACAAATATTATCCCTACACCCTAAGACTACAAAAGAGTTTGCTTTACTCCATAAGTGTTATACTGTCTACAAATATTCAAAGCTTATATGGCCTGGGATTGCTTATAGCAGAAGGCTTTCTCTCACCTTTATAACAATCTTTTCTAGGAGTTGCCAGTTAAAATTACACTGAAGCATTTGTGAAGCAGGAGTTTTGATGATCTGCCTGTGCAATGAAGACCCAGTTGGTATGTGCATAGAGTAGCTCTTTGTTTCTCATTGAAACTTAGTTATCCCTCTCTTACTAATTGTAGTGCAACACAAAGATAGAAATGCCTAGGACTGGGACAGAAGACATTGACAGTGTCCCCCAGCATAGGACCTTGCCCATGTTGGGGACCTTTGGATGGCTTGCTCCTCTTATGGTGTGGGCAGCATGTTGCCACCGGTCAGCTACATGTGGTCACATTGGTACCTCAGCTAGCAGATGGTCTTAGGAGGCCCATTTCAGCAGTAGATGACAATGGTACTCTTCTTAGGTGAGGCATGAAAGCAAAGGATGATACTCACCCAAGGGGCTTCCCTCATAAACAATGTGCTTGCCAACATCCACAACACTGTAAAACTTGGTCATCTCTCTATGGCACACATCAGAGAAATATGTCCCATGGAAGGTTGACAGCATCAGTTAAATAAATGAGAGCCCTCAGGCTGCACTGGGGAATCACAGAAGATCCCACAGAAAGCTGGGAGCCAGGAGACAGAACCACTGCACATAACACAGTTGGTCTTGGTGGAGGGTTTTCTGATCACGTACACAGATTGCCCATTGGAAGGCTGCTTCACCAGGGAGGACAAAGTTCTCAGGCTTCAGGAAACGGCAAAAACCCAGCATTGTTTTCTTAACCAACTGTTAGTGGCAACAGTGACCAAACAGCCTGTACATATTGACTGAGATGTGCATCAAATGAATATCAAGTGCAAATTCAAGCTGAAAGAAACCCCACACCCCCAGGCCCCATCTGAAGGGTGAATTAATCTTGGTCATGATGGCTAGATGACACCACTGGAAAGAGGCACTGTTCAGATTTCTTGGATTTCAGTATGCATGTAGTTGGTTCTAGTCCTTCATCCAGAGGGACGACTTCACTCATGAACCATTAGCAAATCCTCAAACTGTGCCTGATCTGG
Source organism: Capromys pilorides (assembly GCA_004027915.1). NCBI lineage: Eukaryota > Metazoa > Chordata > Mammalia > Rodentia > Capromyidae > Capromys > Capromys pilorides. The sequence goes on along the minus strand of PVKN010035590.1, from coordinate 5,509 downwards.
GGTATTCTTTTTTTACATTTGTAAAATATGGTGAGACCAGTCTTTCAAGGAATTCCCTGTCTTATTGTTCTCTTTCCTGTCAGTCGTGTGTGTGTGTGGGTGTGGGTGTGGGTGTGTGTGTGGGTGTGTGTTATTGCATATTGAATCCAAAGCCTTTGCACTATGCTATATCCCCCATCCCCAGGCTTATTCACTTTTTATTTTAAGACAGGATCTCACTAACTAAGCTGCCTAGGCTGGGTTTGACTTTGCGATCCTCCTGCATCTACCTCCTGGGTGCTGGGATCATAGGCAGTTTCCTATCAGTGTTGAGTGCAGCGAGGCATGTGGTCAACAGAAGACTGCATCGTGGAATCCAAAGTGTTGTTCAAGGGCAGGCGGCTTTTACCCACGGTAGCAAACCTTGGAAATAGTCAGTTGATAGCAGAAGTCTCAGAATCAGAGCCTTGATATGTAACCCGAAGTTGTTTTGCCAATTAAAAGGGGTTAGTTGGAAAGATTTGGAGTGTCAATTTTGTTGTTTATTCATCCAAGGGACATTTATTGATGGTCAGATATATGCCAGGCACTATTCAAAAAGATTCATCTATGCATACAGAGAGGGAAAATGATTGCTGTTAGTGAGTTGTATGTTTGGTAAGGAGACAATGACCAAGGAGTATAAAAATGGGCAACAGACAGCAAGCTGGAAGATGTCCCAGAAGTAGGCAGGCACCAAGGGCAGTTAGCATTCTGGCTTGCGTGGGCATGAAGGGCATGCAAGCCCGTCTGCCCAGAGCCTAGCCACGATGGATTTTTCCATTTGCAAAACAGGGGTAATGATATCTGTTTTCAGAAGCTTTGAATTCCAGGTGTGAAAGGTGATCCCTGATGTGAATGCAAAGTTGTTGTCATCCCAGCATGAAAGTCCTTTGGGCTTTTTGATCTCGTCACATTTCAAAAGCTGTGTGCTCAAGTAGGATGACCCCCTGGGGTTCCAATCAGACCCCGGGTTCTGATCCAGCTCTGCCACCAGTTGTGAATGTAACCTTAAGCAAGGTGCTTAATTTCCTGAATCCAAGTCTCTTCACCTGGAAAATGACTGAGTGGTCTTTAAGCTCAAATTTTTCTCATCTTCCAAGAAAAGTCACCTTTGAAACCAATCTTACTGATATAAATGCAATATAAAATTTGTGGTTAGAAAAATTTTTCACTGTATTTTAAGACCTGAACTAATTTTCATTCATTTAACACAACTATCATATTTTTGCTATATTGAACAAAATTATACCCTTTTCTTATTTCTTTTTTTTTTTCCTGTATATCTAATTCTCAAGGTTTTTTTTGTTTTGTTTTGTTTTGTTTTGGCGGGACTGGGGTTCAAACTTACGACCTTGCACTTGCCAGGCAGGCACTTGTGCTATGGAGCTATCTCCCGAGCCCCATAATTCTCAAGGTTTGAAGACCTTTCCCAACAGTTTACCCAACATCTGTAGCAACTCATTTGATCTTAGGAGCTTTTCCCTTACTTATTGCTAATCAATGACCTTGATGTTGCTTGTGCTACAGGAGCACAACATGCTAATAATATACTTAGTTAACTTTTCAGTGCTTGCTGTCATCCAGGGACAAACATCTCAGCTGTTCATCTCGGGAGCCCTAAGGGATTCTATCACCTTTATCAAAGAGAAACAGACATATTGAGAGATTAACGGTTACAGGAGTGAAAGCTGAATCAGGATTGCTGCTCCAGGGTCCAAAGCCTTCACTACTCTGCTAAACCAACCTGACTAGTACAAAGAGAGAAGCAATGTGGGGAAGGACAGAAAGGAAGAAGAAAAGAAGGAAGGGGAAAAGAAAACTATGTTCAGGGAAAGTATGTCTGCTTTATATTTTCTTTCTCAATAAAAAGAGTTGTGAACTGGCACTATTGGTACACACTTGTAATCCCAGCACTTGGGAGGCTGAGGAAGGAGATGACCCCAAGTTCTAGGCCAGCCGGGGCTGCAAAGTGAATTCAAGGGCAGCCTAAACTGCACAGTGAAGCCCTGTTTCAAAAGGCCAAAAAAAAAAAATTGCATTTAGTACCATAGGAAATTTATAACATGTATAAATTATTTATAAATTTATAATATAATTAAGATTATTAGCTTTATCGAAAACTAGCATGGCAAAGAAAGAATGTTTCTTATTTTAACTACCGTGGTGTTGTTATCCGAGTCTATTTAAGAAACAGCAGAATGAGGGCAGCTTTCCAATCTTTTACTCTGTAATTAGATCCTGGGCCCTATGGGCAGGCATAGGGCAGGCAACACGGGGCCCAAGGTCAGAGCCTGCCTAAGACTAACCCAAGGGCTCAGGCCCTAATAAAGGTAAAAGCTAATGCGCGAATTCCATAGCAATAAATCCTGACTCTGCACATCTAAATAACCCATTCTATTTTCAAGTAAGGTCAAGTCAGGAGGTTGAACTTAGGACAAGTAAGAGCCAATAATATTTTTGGCTGGAAATTCTGCCATTCATCAACAGATTGCAGGCCTCCAATGGCCTCTGGCTTACCTAAATTCATGACCATTTTGGGGAAGGTATGATGTCTGCCTGAAGCTTTTGCTTTGCCCATAAAGTTCTAGGACTCACACCAGGCACTAGAGACAGTTGTCGTGCGTGGAGGGAGCATTTGCTCTGCAGGCGTGGCCTTTAGCACCCGCACAGCTGCTGCCAAGAGGCCTTCGCCCTCGATCACATCTATTGACAATCTGTAACCTGCTGGGTCACGGAATAAATTCTGCACCAAGGTTATTTATGAGTCACTCCAACTTCGGTGGTTTTTTGTTTCATGCAATGATCAGAAGGACAAAAATAGCTTTATTCAATCAGAGAGAGCTGGAAAGTAACTCTTCAATTTGCAGGGTTTTTTTTTTTTTCTTTCTGTAGTGATGGTTTCTAATAGCTTTTTTAAAAAATTAATTACATAAACTTATTCGACTTTAAGGATTTTATTTCCCCAAACCACGTGGATGGTAACATTTGTGTTCCACAAGCATCTGTGTACCCCAATCTGCTACAGGCACTCCCCAGTCTGTATCTTGTCTCTTCGAGATCTGTGTGCCTAAAATAAGAGGGAAATATTTTTCAGCAGAAACTATAGGATGCTGTTCTTGTTTTTAAAAAAAAGTCTATTTTTTAATATCTGAACCATTTTTTCATATAGTACACAGTGTATGTTGCACAAAAGATCTCTACAACCTTTTCATCTTATAAATATAAAATTTTCACCCATTTAACAACTTTCTTTTCCCCCTTTTTCTTTGCCTATGGCAACCACGATTCGACTTTCTAAGAGTTTTACTACTCTTACTTTCTAAGAGTTTCACTACTGTATGGGCTGGCGAGATAGCTCAGCAGTCTAGAGCACCTGCTTAGGCAAACTTAGGTAACCACAGGGACTGTGGTTCAATCCCCAGCCCCACATGCTACACCAGTCCCTCCCCCAGGACAGGCTGAGTCAGCCATAACATAAATAAATTAAATGTAAGAGTCTTACTACTGTAGACAGCTCATATAAATGGAATATTGTAATATTTGTCTTTTTGTGACTTCTTTATTTAATTTAGTATGATGTTCACAAGGCTTGTTTATGTTGTAACATATGACAGGAGTTTTTAAGATAAAGACTGAATGGCATCTTACTCCTCAAAAACCTTTACATTTGGTTTATCCACTCATCTGCTGTTGGACCGCTTGCATGCTATGAGTAAGGCCATGATGAATCTGGGTAGGCAAACATCTCTTCAAACATCTCTTACTTGCAATTATTTTGGATACAGATATAGAAGTGGGATCGCTGGATCTTATGGTGTTCTAGTTCGCATTTTTGAGGGACCTCCTCATTGTTTCCTAGAAAAGAGAATCTAGTTGGCAGTGCACAAAGTTTTCAATTTCTTCACATCTTCACCAACCCTTGTTATTTTGGATTTTTTTCTTGGTGTTGCCCATCCTCATGGATGTGTAATTTCTTTCTGATTCTTTGCTGCTTTATATAAAGAGCAAACTGGCCACCGAACAATTCTGAGAAATTCAATTAAACGTATATTGATCATCAACTGCTATTATCTCTGTGGCATGAATTGATTCCAGTAATATAAGGCACTTTTGTTTGATACAGGAAGAAAAATTCACACAGATCTTTTCATACAGCAATTCAACACCTAGGTATAGATTCAACATAAATGGGCATTTATATGCACCAAAAAACCATGTACAAGAAAGTATTAAAGAGTTACTCATAAGAGCCCAGAGCTAGACACTGCCAAATTTCACTGACAATGCAATGGTGACATAAATTGTGACCGATTTACCAAAGGGAACATATTAAACAGCAATGAACAGTGAACTCCTATTCTGTCTGACAGAAATCAATTTCATATATATGATGTTGAATAAAAGAGGACAGACACAAAAGAATATATACTGTATGCCTGCATTTCTATGAAGTTCAAAAATGGAAAATTTTTGAGAGAGAGGTCAACATGACTTTCATTGCTAAGGTATTAACTAGTAAGACACAGAAGGCTTATCTAGAATACTGTCCACTTTCCTTTATATAAGTTACAGCTAGTAAATTTTTTAAAGGGATGGTCTTAGCAACAAAACCTACTTTCCTTGACAAAAATACTCTTCTGTGATTTTAAGAGAAGCTAAGCCTCAAAATCAACCGGTAGGCAGATTTGTGGGGGCAGCGCACCTCCAAGAGGGGCAGAGACCCCGAAGAAGGCAGAGGAGATACTGACGAGCTTCGCTCGCTCTGCATCCTTGCCCCTCCCTGGCAGCGAAGGAGCCGCGTGTCGGCTGGGAGGTGGTCGACGGTGTCTCACTCCGCGTGGTGTCCACAGCACTTGAGGGTGCTAAGTTTTAAATGCTGAAATCCATCCGTCACTCGTCATCCCCAACAATCACTCGTGAGTCCACTGGGAGCTTAGCTTTGTTCCTGTGCGGTTGTTACCGTGCATGTCAGGCATACAGTTACACTGGCGCGTGTTCATGACTATCACAACAAGGCAAGCGGGGGGTGTGAGTAGAATATTCCAAATCAAGCCACTGCTGAAAGACGAGCGTTTTACATAACTCAGCTCTAGATAGAGTGCTGTTTATTTGTTCTTCCATATTGAAGGACAAGCTGCGTCATGAAGTCATCTAATTCTCCTTATTAATAATAATAACATGGCTCTGTCTACATTGTGAAATAGAAAAGTAAACCTCTAATAAATCCAAGTTTAATTAGGCCGTGTTTTCCATTGTGAGAGGCCTTGACCTACAACACCTATTCTGGAGCAGGAAGTGGGGTGACGTTAGGTTCCCTCTAGGATTAGGAAACATGCATAGTTGAAGACCGACGCTGCGCTGAGCTGAGCTACGCAGAGACAGCTCATTTCCTCTTCCCGCCGCCCCCGCCCCATCACTGTCCATCTGCCCAAGTGCCCCTCCCCCTGCGGTCCCCAATTCGACTCTTTTACTGTACAGCAACTAGAAT
>PVKN010035589.1:0-11604 GCA_004027915.1 Capromys pilorides | reverse complement strand
TTTTTTTTTTTTTTCATTTTAAAGTTTGTTTTTTAAGTTGGCCATGCATGAGTTTTAAGTGCAAGAATGTTAGTACCTCTTTCCTTGTGAAACTTTTTTGGGGGATATAATTTTATGAAGGAAAATTGGTCTCCACCTCTCCTAGTCTGTCTCCCTGTCTCCCTCCTGTCGCCTCTCCTCCACCCCTCATTCCACTGTGCCATCATGGGGCTCTTGCTCTCTGATCAGTTGTTCATCCTTCATAAGAATGTTACTGTATGAAAACCTTCCCCCAAATGGTGATTTTAAACAAGATCAGCATTTTATTTGCTCACAGATGGGGTTCAGCTAGGCTCAGGCAGGCAGTTCTCACATGGGCTCTCTCTCGAAGCCCAAAGAGTGACCTGGGCTAGAGTCCTCATGCTCTCGTCTGGCATTGGCTGGGGAAGACTTGGAACAGCTTCACTTCTCGCTGCACTCTTCACATGGTCCCCCTCAGATAGCAGCACTCCTGCGCTGGCCTTTGGGCCCCAGAATGCTGTTTAGGAGTCTGAACGTGGCTGCGTGTGGCCTTCCTGGCAGCTTCTGTAGTTGTCCTCACCTCTGGCACTTGTGGTGTTTGCAGGCATCACCAGAACTGCCTGGGTGAGGTGGAGGGGACGGGCATTCCCCTCTTTAGTCAGAGGTCTGCCAGAAACTTGCTGATGTATTTCTAAAACCTCTGTGTGGTCCTTCAACTGTGTCTGTCAAAAGTAGACCAATTTGAGTCAAGCTGCCTTTAGTCCCAGCTACTTGGTAGGCTGAGGCAAAAAGATTACAAGTTTAAGATCAGCTTGGACAACTTACTGAGGTTCTGTTTTAAAAGAAAAATTTAAGAGTTCTGAGAATGTAGCTCAGTGATAGAGTACCCCTGGGTTTGATCACTGGTATTAAAAAAAAAAAAAATCAGACCAGTTAGTACTAGAGAGATCCAAATGCTTTGTTAAAGGATCTACTAAGCATGGCGAGCCATCGCAGGGCCAAAAGCCAGTGCATTGCATTGTTGCTTATGTCTAGTATTCTTTGTATATTTCAAATATTCTTGTGTATTTCTTCCATAATTCTTTTTCTTTTATGGAAAAATAAAATTTCATTATAAGATGAAAGAGAATAATAATAGGTGATACATTAAATATTATCTTTAAAGTAGTTACTCAGATTATAAGACATGGCTATAAAATTTTGCAAGTTTATATAAGTGCAAATCTTCTTTTTCTATGAACTAAGAGACACTAACAGTATAACCAACTTGCCTTTTTTCCCTCTGTTTCCTTCCTTTCCCTTTTCCCTTATCTTAGTTCCTTTTTTCCTTTTAAATTTATTCTTTCAGTTTCTTACACCAGGGTGACAATACGATGCTTACACAATGAGTCTGATTTATTTCACTAAGGAGCATGGTCTCAAGTAGCATCCATTTACCTATCAAAGTCTCAAGTTTATCCTTTATGGCTGAGTAGTACGCCATTGTATAAAAATGCCACATCTTTTAAATCTATTTGATTCTTCCACAATTATTTTTAAAAATATATTTTAATTAACACTACACGTTTGTTGGACAGCGTGACTTATTCTTTGGTAGAGGAAATCAAATGCAGGACCTTGTGCTTGTTGGTCAGGTGCTGTGCTGCTGAGCTACACTCCCAGCCTCACCTTTTCAGTACATGTGCACAGTGTGTAATGATCAAATAAGGGTAGCTGACATACCCATTGCCACAGACATTTTTCATTTCCTTGTGTTGAAACATTCAGTATCCTCTCTACTTGGAATTTCCTCCATAATCCTAATGAACGTATGTCTTTCCAGTACTTCCAGACTTTTTTTTGACATTGAGCTTGGCTCAAGATATGGAGAAATCCTTGTGTCATTTTTCTTTTTAACCAGTGTATTTTTTTTTTAACCAATGTAATTCCTTCCTTCCTTCCTTCCTTCCTTCCTTCACCAGTGTAATTTTTAATATCCTTCCAGACTCCGAGTATCTGCTTTGCCCTAAGCATCTCTTAGTTATCTCAAAGTCTGTCTACCTGTCCTCTGTCTTTTCGGTTTCACTGTCCCTGTCCTGGACAGGCCTGTATAACTTCTTACCTAGATGAATGCTGTTCCCTCTAACAATTGTTCCTTCCTCCGCTAGTGGCGCTTGAATGTGTCTTGCTAAACTCTGCATGAAGAGGCTGCTTGCTTCCTTGATTAAAAGCCCCCCGGGGCTGTCTGCTGACATTCCTTAATTCATGTATTCCTGTTCTTTTCTGATTCCAGTCCAGCGAAGTCAGATCTTAACTTGTTATTTCCCACATAGGTGCATTTTCTTTGGCCACACTGAATCTCTCGCTATGATTATACGGTTTTGTCTTTATCTGTGCTTATGTATCTCTCAATAACATGTTATACAAGTAACATGTGCATATGTACACATGTTACATGTATGCACTCCACATGTGGACAGCTTGGTTCTAACTGATCCACTTTTAACAGATAGCAGGTAAATATATATGTATGTTTGTATAGATGTATATGTGTATATATGTAATCTAATTTTAGAACAAAGAGGGAGAGACACTTTATAATATATTTAAAAATCTTTTTTAGGCTTAGTGTATGTCACATAATTCTATACTATATAGTGGTATAAGTAATATTGAGGATTTCATAATAAGTTTGTATTTTAATCTTTTGCAAATAGTGTAGTTATAGTAATACAGTGTAAACCTTTCCTTATTTAAAATGATCCTTGTGTGGGCTGGGGAGATAGTTTAGCAGTCTTAAGTGCCTGTCTGGCAAGCGCAAGGCCCTGAGTTCGATCCTTGATATCACATGCCATGTGGCCCCGGAACCCTGGGCAAGCCGAGCTGGTCACTGAGACTGGGCCTGGTGTTGCACACCTGTAATCTCAGCACTGGGGAGATTGAGATCAGAGGATCACTTTGAGTCTGAGCTACGTATCAAGACACTGTACTAAATAAATAAAGATTAAAACAAAATTTAAAATAAAAATAAACTCGTTCTTGTAATTGGACAAATATAGGAAGGATTAAAACTTAAAAATTGTCTCAAGTGAGGGTAGGGGTGTGGCTCAGGTTGAGCTCTTGCCTTACATGCACAAGGCCTGGGTTCAATCCCTAGCACAACACACACACACACACACACACACACACACACACACACAATCATTTCCAGTGAATGATTTCAGTCCTGTAGTTTGGCTGTACATGTCACTGTCAAGGAAAACATTTGTCCTTAATACAAATTATGGTTAATCTGTCAGATGTCAGCTTTTCCTGAACAGCTTTACTGCCTTTGATCCCCCTTCTCATAGGCACAGCAAGTCATTTGTTGGCCTTGTTTGTTTTCCATTCTCTCCGAGTCTGAGACTGTTTATAAGATGGTTTTGAACAAGTGTCAGTTTATGAAATAATGAGCATTTTCCTACTCATCATGTATAATGCTTCTTAGTTTCATAGAATCACTCTTTGCTCCCCTCTTCCTACCCCTTTCCCTTTTTTTCCTTCTTGCTCCCTCCCTCCCTCCCTCAAGAGAGTTTTTTTGAGGTATATTTATTTAATGTACCACAAAAGACACCCTTTTGGGGGCCAGAGCATGTAGTCTTCTTGTAGCAGCCCAGGCAGACTTCAAGTTCCCATGTCACTCTTATAAGTAGCTAGAATTACAGGTGTGTGCTATTCAGCCCAGGTAGGATTAATTCTTTAAAATTGTTCCATTTAGTGGATTTTTTCATATCTACAGAGCTGTGAAACCATCGCCACTGTCTAATTTTAGAAAATTTTTATCAGCCTGCAAAAAAAAAAAAAAATCTCTTACCCATTAACAGTCATCCTTTCCCCCACTAATATGCATTCTGTTTCTATAGCTTTCTTAACATTCTTAGTAAATGCATTTATTAGCTAATTACAGAAGTTCTGTTAGACGTTGTCCCAGGAAGGAGAAGGGAAAAGAAGGGGAGAGAAGGGAAAGGAAAGGAAGGAAAGTAAGGGTGGGAGGAGAAGACAGCGGGAGAGACAGGGAGAGACACAAAGAAGCAGACAAACACCAGGGAGTATGCGAAAAATACTTACTGAATTTTAAAAAATTGGCTGCAGTGATTGTGGAGGCTTGGCTGGTCTGAAATCTACAGGGTAAGCTGGTATGCTGAGGCCCAGAGGAAAGTTGCAATTTGGTCTGTGTTACAGCTTGTATCTAGGTGTCCCTCCAAAGCCTCAGATTGTCAAGGTGGATGTTTTCAGAGACAGCTGGATTTAGAGTATGTGATGCTGGCATTAGGGGTGTATGATTACGAAATTGATGCACTGATTGATTTGGCATAGTTCTGGGAGAGTAATGGGAAGAGCTTCTGCGGTGTGCTACCCGCCCTAAGGGCAGGTGGCCTGGGTAAAGTGTAAGGGGACGGAAAGAGGGCTGCCGGGTTGCTTGGTGCTCGACACATTGGTGCCTTCTGCCTGCCACGAGCCTTTCTCCTCCATAGTGCCCCTCTCCCATCCCACCTTGCCTACAGCCAGCCAACGATGGACTGAAACCTCTACAAACTGAACTACAATAAGTCTTCACTGCTTTAACTTTGAGTATTATTTAGTCTTAGCAAGAAGAAAAATAACTAAGTCTACTAGGGAATTCTTCCTTTCTCCAGAAGAGTTATTGTTTCTTTTTCTTTTTTTTTAAATTTATTTATTTATTTATTTTATGGCTGGCTCAGCCTGCCCTGGTGGTGGGGCTGGCGCAGCACATGGTGCCGGGGATCAAACCACAGTCCCTGCAGTTGCCTGAGCTTTCTTAAGCAGACGCTTTAGACCATTGAACCATCTCGCCAGCCCCAGGGTTATTGTTTCTACCAAGATCTTCGATCAGTTGCATGAAATTCATCCGTTTTAAAGTATAATTTGCTTCGCTCTAAGTTTGCCAATTTCACCCCCTCCCTCAACTGGGGATTGAACTCAGGCCCTTGTGCTTGCCAGGCAAGTGCGTATTCTACTGAGCTATCTCCCCAGCCCCGCCAATTTCACTATTTTGTAATTTTATTTATTTATTTTTGTATTATGGCTGGCTCAGCCTGCCCTGGGGCTGGGGCTGGGGCTGGGGCTGGCACAGCATGTGGTGCTGGGGATCGAACTGCGGTCCTTCTAGTTCCTAAGTTTTCCTAAGCAAGTGCTTTAGACCGCTGAACCACCTTGCCAGCCCAGCCAATTTCACTATTAATTGTATGTAAAAATTTACTTCATTAAAACACATAATGTTTAACACAAGATTTTAGTCCTGTGGTTTAGTCTAGTTGGTACATAAAATGAAACACCATACAGATGCAGTATTTACTCAGATGTTTAAAGAGAAACGAATGAGAAGAGCTACTATATAGTAGGGGAATTTCTGTAGCTTGTAATGCCATTGTTGCCAGTCAGAAGCTTTAACCTTGGGCAAATCTCCTGAACTTCTGTTCCCTTTTTCCTTTCTCTCAAGGGATAAGCAGTGTGTAGAAGACTGGCTCGTATTTAGCTTGATGAGTCTGGCAGAAGGGGGTTTTCTTCTGGAGTTACCTTAGTGGACCAGTCAAAGTTTTAGGTCATAGCAGATACCAGCTGACACAAATGCAGGCTGTTTTTCTTTTCTCCCTTAAAATATTTTTGTGGAAACGCAGAACTTTTACTTACGGGGTACATACTCCTAATTTTTAAAGATACCAGAATTTTCTCTGTTAAGTTATCCTGTCATTAGACAGGGCCCAAGGGGATATCCCTAAAGAGGAGTTGGGGACCTCAACTTACCGCCTGCAGAGTGGATTCACTGACTTTCATCACCAGAAGGCATTTCAGGAGATGTTAGTGTGAAACACAGGCAGATTTGTTCAGCAGAATCCAGGAAATACACATTGAGAAAGCCGTGTGACACTTGACTGTCAGGCACATTGTGGTCTGGGATTTGGGGTGATCAAGTGGTATTCGGGCATCTTCCAGATGGATGGACAATTCCTGGTTCCGCAAAAAAAAAAAAAAAAGAAATTGTCAGATTAATTCTCAGAAAAGGGACAGGTCTGGGCTTGAGTTATCATCTATCTACCTGTTGACAAATCCCAAACCTGAACTGAGGCCCTTTGTACTGGATAAGATAATAGAAGGGTAAAAGTTTAGTGGAGCAGAGTTGGGGGCTGACCTAGGTTCCCCTACATTCAAGAGTTTGAAAAGAGAAGGAGGAAGAAAACCAGGGCTGTGTGTGGCATTTTGCAGCTCAAGTGGAGGAGGTGTTTCAAAACCTGGGTGGAGTGGTGTAGCTTTTGAGTCAATGAAGAGGAGGAGGGAATATTGACCTTTGGATTTTGTGAGGCATGGTCTGCAGTAAGAACACTGACTCACGGTCTTGGGAAGCCTTGGGAGAAGGCTTGCGAGAGACAGGAAAGAATCAACTGAAGAAGGGAAGTGAGTACAATACCAAGTAGAGATCACTCTTTTGGAGACTTTTATCATAAAGGGGATCAGAGAATGTGGCAGCTATCATAAGTTTGCTTGCTGCTGGTCCTTTAAGGAGAAAGGAGAAAAAAATGAGAATTCTGTCACATTGCTGTTGCTGTTGTCAGTTTTTAAATGTAGTTTGGGGATGGTTGGTATTGGGTTGGCAGTTTTGCTTCCCCCACCCTTTTGAGGGAACCTTTGTAATCTTATTTTTCTCCCTTTGGCTTGCTTGGGCTTATTGTGTTATCATGCTAGATTTTTATCTTTTTCATTTCTGGTAAATGGTGCTTATTAGGAAGTTGAACCAATTGTGTATGAAAAATGCAAAAGACATTTAACAAGGAATGTGTTTCCCTAGGCTCATTGTTTACGGCAGAAAGGAAACCACTGACTTCTTGTTACATCAGTGAAAATAAAATTATTTTGGTGAGTGTAGTGCTCCTTTTATGACTAATATTTTTCAGACTGTGAAGAAGGAATTAGTTTATGAAGACAGTTAATGGAAAATGTAGACTTTTGTTGCAAGTGAGGCTTTACTCTGTGAAAATCCCCTCCCCCTTTTTTTGTATTTTAGGGAAGAATCTACAGGGTGTTCAGAGTCTTGCAACTAGATCAGGATCCTAGTGATCCGCCAGTTTTACAGCTCCCAAAAGCTGGGATTGTGGGTGTGCACTACCATGCCCGGTCTCAGTTGCTATCTCAGGGTGCCCTAGGGGTGGGACTGGCATGGCTCTGTGAAATTCTTAAACTAATTTTTCTCCATAATACTCAATCTCTTTAATTGTGAACTAGTTGCTGTAGTTTCATTTATGAAAAATATAGTTTGAGAAAGTTGGAAAGTATTTAGTTTACAGTGTCTCGAAATGTAATAGTTCTAACTAACGTTAAGTAAGAAAATGAGCAATATAAGGTTGTGGAAATATTTTCCTCCTGCAGCAAAAGGAAGAAATGGGTATTTCTATAAATATAGCTAGTGTTTAGGTAGAATAGAGTGAAGATACAAGCAGATCATCTGTCATAACCTGTTGGCTTTATTCCTACTGTAAATTCATGCTTTGTAAAAATGTGTAATAGAAACTACAAAAATTCATAGAGGATGAAGGTATGTTAGTAGATTTGGGTTCATAAACACAGGTCTTCTCGAACCATTGGATTTCTTTTGTTTCTTTCTTTATTTCAAACTTTATTTATTTATTTATATTATGGCCGGCTCAGCCTGCCCTGGGGATGGGGCTGGCGCAGCATGTGGTGCTGGGGATTTAACCCCCGTCCCTGTGGTTGCCTAAGCTTGCCTAAACAGATGCTTTACACCGCTGAGCTATCTCGACAGCCCTTGAACCACTGCGTTTCTCAGTTGGACTTTTATCATCTACCCTGTCCTCTACTGCCCCCGACTTCCCCATTCCAGAAAACAAAACAACCTCTTAAGTGTGTGGATCTCCAGCCGGCACAAAGGCTCTCACTTTGAGCATCTAAGAAATGCAGGAACAGAAGCTTAGCACAGCTAGTGACTATCAGAGGTTAAGCTGTCATCTGTGCATATCGTAGGTATTGGTGTATAAGTGTGACTCTTCACCAGTCCAGTGATTTCAACATTTAAAAGAAACATGTGTAATTAGCACATGGGACACATTCCCTTTGCAACCTTTTTACTTTTGTGCTTCTTCCTGTCTCTCTATACTTCCCCTGACTTTGGGCTGGCTAAAGTATGTAGTAGCCTTGTGGATTAAATACATACTAGTACATGTCAGACAGTGTGATACACTGTATGGTGAAAGCAAAATGGGAATGGGATAGTGACATATGTGGCTGCTTGAATATTTTGAATCTCTTTTTTCTCCTTTGTCATTTGGAATAATATGCTTCTTTAAAGTTGTGTGTGAAATGTACCTAGCAGAATACTTTGCATTGTGCCCTATTGTCAAGTATATACATAATGTCTACGTAATGTTCCCTTTCTTTCTGTAATTTGAATCATACAAATGCCATATATTATATACCTTCACTAGAGTGTGTTCACAGCATGTCCTTATGGTTAGGAAAATGTTCTTGTAAAAGAAAATAGCAACATGGATGAACCTTGAGGCCACCGTGCTTTGTGAAATCAATCAGTCACAAAAAGACAGATGATTTCAGTTATCTGAAGTGCTTTGAGTAGTAAACTCACAGAGACAGCAAGCAGAAGGGTGACTTCAGATGGCTGGTGATGGGAGAATGGGAAGTTATAATGCCATGGATATAGTTCGTTTTGCAAGATGAAAAGCGTTTAGGAGTTGGATGATAGTGATATTTCTATAATAGTATGAGTGTCCTTAATATGCACTTAAAAATGGCCAAGTTGGGCCAGCAAGATGGTTCAGTGGTCTAAAGCGCCTGCTTAGGAAAGCTTAGGCAACTGCAGGGATGGTGGTTCCCCAGCACTACATGCTGTGCCAGCCCTACCCCCAGGGCTGGCTGAACCAGCCATAATACAAAAAAAAAAAAGGCCAAGTTGACAAAGTATATGTTATCCGTATTTTACCCCAGTTAGGAAAAGTAATTGATAATTTTTTAAAAAACATTTATGTATTTGGTATAGGGTCTCACTATGTGGCTCGGACTCATAGTGATCTTACTGTTTTTAGTCTCCCTAGTGCTGGGATTATGGGCACGAGCCACCATGCCCAGACTTGGTCACCAGCTCAGTGCGTACCCCATGGGTGGGGCTGGTGCAGCATGTGGTACTGGGGATCAAAGCCTGGTTCCTGCACTTGCCAAAGCAGATACTTAGTCTGCTGAGCTATCTCACTGGCCCTTGATAAAACTATCATGTTTTGGTAAGGCTTTACGCCATCTCCCCTCTCTTTTTGGCAGGTATTAGTGACTCAAGTAACTACTGTAAGTCAGAAAGAATGTATTGTTCTTGCTTCATGAATCTATGTGAGATTCCCATAAAATAAAAGCTGTATCAGAAGTTTTCATCTCTTTCAGAGGTGTCCAACCTTAGACTTGCTTGTGGAGCAGAGAGTACAGCGCAGCTGGAAAACCCATTCTCTATTGTTTTGTCAGTTTATAAAATATTTGTTGGCCACTCATGGCTTTGAGTGAACAACAGTAACAACATTCGTTGAGTGGTACTTGCCAGCTATTGTTCTTAGTTTACACTTAGCAGTGCTTGGAATACTTAGGATAACAGTCTTTATGAAACAGCCCTGGAAGGTATTATGCTGTTGAGAAACCTGAGGCCCGTAAGGGGTAAGTGATTTTTCTACTTTAAAAGTGATTTTGCAGGAATTTCAATACATAGAAATAAAGGGACAGCATTCTGGAGAGAAGAAAATGTGTGTATATAGATGTGGATGTAAGGATAAATGGGATATATTTGTTCACAGCAGGGTTTTCAGCCTGACTAGGCTGTGTGGTGTCTTCTGTTAGAATCTTGACTTTTGTGCATGAACACTCAGACTGTATTCTGAGGGATCAAAGCTTTGAATTACCATGCCAAGGGATTTTGCCATCAGAGCTGTACATTGGGAAGCAGTATCTCAGATGCACTGGAGAATGGAAAGAGGGAGCCCAGAGACCTCTTGGAATGACTACTTAGCCTTCTTTTGCAATCATTAAGGAGAGTATTTTAGTATTGCAGCAACAGGGGTCAGGGTGCAGTGATTAAGAGTTGAATAGTGAGAGATGACAAAGGAAAGTCACAAGGGTGAGCTTGGAAGAGAAAATGAGCGGATGGAGCAGCGATGGCGAACCTTTTAGAGACTGAGTGCCCAAATGCAACTCCCAACCCACTTATTTGCCACAAAGTGCCAGCACTGCTGTCAAACCGAATACCAAGGTTTTAGTTTAGGTAACACAACTCTTATGTTAACATCTTTTGTTATAAAAGAAAAACACAATAACATGTATCATTGGTTCACCTGCACTGGTACAGAGCATAAGGAAGACTTTTTCCTGTTTGTTTTTGACATAGTGCTCACCTGAGTGTATGGGTAAGATGTAATTAGATATGGTTTTGAAAGGTAGGACTCTTAGAGCTGTATGAGAAAAATTGCTTTCACTTAGGATCCTGCCTGCACAGGGATCCTCCCTGAACCATGTTAGTCCGCACAGTTGTGTTTAAGTTACAAAAGTGGGTTTTTAGTATTCTTCATCTCGGTTTGAAGGGAGATGTCTGAGTGGTGTTTTCCTGCTTAAGAGATGAGAGTATCCATGTCACATATGGGACAGCAGTGGACTTGGACACTTGAGGAATACAGATGTTTCCACTTTTGTGAGACGGAACTCAGTAGGTCAGTGATTACTCTGAAGAGGAAGACATACAATAGTAGTAAGTAGTTAGCAGTAAGTAGTTAGTCTTTTATGCAAATTATATACATAGGAGAAGCTTTTTTGCTTAATATTAATATGTTGGCAATTGGGTTGTTTGAACAGAAAATTTGTTTGAGGGGCCGGCGAGATGGTTCAGTGGTCTAGAGTGCCTGCTTGGGAGGGCTCAGGCAACTGCGGGGACTGCAGTTCGATCCCCGGCACCACATGCTGAGCCAGCGCCACCACCAGGGCAGGCTGAGCCAGCCACAAGATGAACAGAGAAAGAAACAAACAAACACAACAAGAAAACAAATAAATAAATAAATAAAATAAAAAAAAAGAAAAAAAAAAAAGAAAATTTGTTTGAAATGAGAAAAAATACATACCTTAAATATTTTATGATTAAGTGTGTAAATATTTGTAGCTTACCCATCCTTTGAAGTATAGTCAAGACATTTTCTATACTTTTTAGAATGACTTGCCTGTATTAGACCTTACAGCTTAATTTTTAGAGATAATGCATTTCTTGTTTGCACTTGTATTTTTAATGTAATAGTTTACTGAATTACATAATTATAGTAAATATAACTGACATGAGTGGATTTTAAAATAAGCATAATATAATCCTGGAAAGCATGCAACTCTGTTGATGGGGAAAAAAATAAGATGGTGTAACACAGAGGACTCCTACTCACTGTAAGGAAATGAAAATTTAGATATAGTGGCTTCTTCATGGTTTCAAGACAGAGAAGGATTTGGTTTTATTTTTATTATTTTTTAATGTATTTTAGTCTAGGGTTTACAGGGTCTCACTATACAGATTGTACTCATAGTGATCCTCCT
>PVKN010035588.1:0-11641 GCA_004027915.1 Capromys pilorides | reverse complement strand
CAAGTACAAATGGCCAATAAGTACATGAAAAAATGTTCCACACCACTGACCATTAGAAAACTTCTAATTAAAACTACACTGATAAATTCTTATCCTAGAAATAATCCTTATCATCAAAAAAAACAAATAATAAATGCCAACTGAACTTGTTTTTTGTGGAATTTCTACATTGATTTTCACAATGATTGAACTAGTTTACATCTCACCAACAGTGTGTAAGAATTCCTTTTCCCCTCATGGGAAAAAAAAAAAAGAAGCTAAAAATAGAAGGCCTATTTGACTCAGCTATCCCCTTCTGGAAATCTTCCCAGAAGAGTTAAATTCATAATCTTACAAGGATACATGTTTGTGGTAGCACAATTTATAACAGGTAGATCTTAGGACCAGCTTATATGTTCATCAACAGATAAAGAAAATGTGGTGTTTATACACAATGGAGTGTACTATCCAGTCATAAATAACAATAAACAAGACATTCATAGGCAAATGGATGTAACTGGAGAACATAATGTTAAGTGAAATAAGTTACACACAAGCTTAAGTATAACATAGTTTCCCTTATATAAGAAACTAAATTGTGTGTGTGTGTGTACACACGCACAAGCGTGTGTATGTGCACACACCCACACAAAGCAGCAGATACACAAATAAGAGTAAAGTTCAAATAATTCCCCCAAATTAACTATTCCAAAAGATAAATTTCAAAAATATTTTAAGATACATGTTGATTTGTTTCATTTATACTATTCTTGTTCACTGAAAACAAAGTTTTGTCTTTTTTTCTTTCATCTTTGTAAAAGACACTTTTTTTGCTTTTATTTTGTTTTGTTTTGTTTTGAGACAGTTTCAGTATTCAGTTCAGACTGTTCTTGAACTCACTTTGTAGCCCCCTAGCTCACAGGGATCCTCCTGCCTCAGCCTACTGAGTGCTGGGATTACAGGCAGGCACCACACCTCCAGTGAAAGAGTCCTTTTTCATCTGTGACTTGTACTGTGAGGGACATTTTGGCCATTCTTTTAAGATCATTATATACAATATATGAACTATTGTCATTCTCTAATTATTTTTCATGATGTTTTTATTTTTCAGAGAATAAAAAGAGGGCTTTTAACATTAGCTTATTAATATCTTGTATTACATTAAAATAAAAACATCAGATGTCCAAAACTGGCAAATGCATAGAGACAGAAAGTAAGTTAGTGGTTGCTTAGAGCTAAGGGAATTAGGAAATTGCAGGGCTCATAGCTAAAAGATGCTGGTTTCTTACTGAGATTATGAAAATGTTCTGAAATTGACTGTGGTAGTTTTGCACAGTTCTGTGGATATGCCAAAACCACTAAACTGTACGCTTTAAATAGGTACTTTTTTAGTATGTGAATTATTGCAATAGTACTATTCAAAAAAAAAAAAAAAAAAGTATGCAACCATTCAGAATGAAAACAAGTGATCTGGGGCTGGCGAGACAGCTCAGTGGTCTAAAGTGCCTGCTTAGGCAACCGCAGGGTCTGCGGTTTGATCCCCGGCATCACATGCTGTGCCAGCCCCAACCCCAGGGCAGGCTGAGCTGGCCATAACATAAATAAATAAATAAATAAATAAATAAATAAATAAATAAATAAGTAAGTAAGTAAGTAAGTAAGTAAGTAAAGTTAAAAAAAAGAAAACAAGAGATCTGTATCGCCTAGACGTGTTCCACTCCAAGATACATTAGGTTAGGAGGGGAGGAGCAAATCAGAGAGCACCACCTTAAATATGATCCTGCTTTCATGAAAACAATCTTAAAAATCAAATCTTAAGTACATACACAGGTGAATGCATAGAAAATGATCTGGAACAATACACCTAACCTAGCAAAACCTTAAATGTCAGGATGTGAGGATGAAAGTGATTGAGGGAAGGTGTGCTTTTTTTCACTGTGTGGTTAGGTTGGGCCTCAAACTCACAGTGATCCTCCCGCCTCAGCTTCCTGGCTGGGATTACACACATATGCCACAATCTCTGCCTGACCTTATACTTTATATTTCACTTACTTCAAAACACACAGACCAACATTACTCATATAATTAAACTTCAAATTTTTTAACGAATCAAAAATGTGAAAGGGCATGAACAAAATGCTAGAGGAGAAACATGAAATGACCAACAAGTACACAGAAACATATCCAATGTCCCTCTTTATTCAAGAAAATGACCACAAATAAGGTAAAATCTCTCATCTATCCAAGTGTCCAAAGTTGGCAACAATGTGAGGGTCACAGATACACATTAATACACACGTGGTACACTCAACTTAGCAATCTGTGTGCCACATCTTGGAAGTGTTCGTGTCTTTTGATCCAATAAACCTGCTCTAGGGACTTTATCCTAAAGCAGCATTTGACCAGCAGCACAAGAACACGTATCACACATCTGATGGCTGTCCCAGTACTGCTTATAGGCAAAAAGGCAGAAACAGAGCACCCACCCATGAGGGACAGAGTCAACAGAGCATGAGAGTATGCATGCAATAAAACACCACAAGAAGAAATCTGTGCTACTTATGCCAGCATAAAGATTCACAGTGCGTCGCTCAGTGAGAAAAACAGGGCTGGGAACAGGATGATCCTATTTTTTCAATTAAATATAAAGAGATGTTTGTGTGTATCTGTACAGGTCTAATTATGAGTATGCGTATCACACTTCCAAAGAAAAATATCTTGAAGGATAGATATATGCCAAAATGAGATATCAGTTAAAGATGTTTCTTTTTCTTTTTGCTTTTCAGCATTGTTACAAATTGCTGTATGTACTTAATCCATTTTTGGAAGACTTACAAATAACTGGAGGCTCTTATAGCCTTTCCTTTGCTGTTCCCAACCCCGGCTCCCAGTCTTTCCCATAATTTCCTAACCGAGTATGACCAGCGACAGGGGACACAGCCTTCAAGTGAGCAGAAAGAGGGCCAGAATATAGCTCAGCAGCATAAGCACCTGCCCGGCAAGTGCAAAGCCCCGAGTTCAAACCCTAATACCAAAAGAAAAAAAAAAAAAAAAATGAGCAGAAAACCACTGGATTCAGACCAATTCATTCTCAAGTGGCTCCTTGGCTCTGTGTATGGCAGGCTGAAGTTCTCTCCTGAATCACCCCCAAATTCAACTCAATCTGTTACACACACACCAACTACAATCAAAAACAAAATTCTTTAGCTGTATTCTTTGACAATGCCCTTCTACCAGTCAATCAATTAATCTCAAATGATTGAGCATCCTCAAGGCATGACCAGGATACTGTAGTACCAGGCAAGGACAAATTTTCAAAGTATTTGTTCCTAATTATGAAACAATACTGCCTAGGCTTATGTTACAGGTGCCCACTGCCACTGTGGTTCAGAGATAGCAATTAGCTCAAAACAATGGCTGTGGCAGGAACTCAGGGGCAGCTTAGGTACACACTCCCAGCTCAGGGTTTTTCATGTGGTTGCAGTCAAAATTTCATCTGAACCTCGACTGGAATCTACAGCCCCTACATCTAAATGGGCACATCACATAGATACTAGCCAAAAGCCTCATGAGACAGCCAACAGCCAACAGCCTCCCACTGGCTGCTCAAGCATCTTCACACCACAGCAGCTAACATCCCCCGGCATCAGCATTCCAAGAGAGGGTACTCGGGAAGCTACAGCATCTTTGATGAGCTAATCTCAAAGCACATTCTCTCACCTCTACTTTACCCTATTCATTAGAAGCAAATCCCCAAATCCAGCCCAGATTCAAAGGAAGAGGAAGTTGTTACCACCTCTTGAAAAGAGACCTAGCAAAGAACATGTGGACACATCTTAAAGCAACACATCAAGGAAGGTTTGTCAAAAGATGCCCAATCCCAAGCAGACCTTAAAGGAGAAAGAGAAATCATTTGGCCAAGACTAGAGAGGGCACGGTGCGTAGGCACTGGCAGTTGTGTGGGCAAAGGTGGAAAAGGAAATTACTTATCTTAATGATGTAACACTAATGAATGATAAGGGGACCATCTGGCTGGACATAGGCCTCTGGATGAGATACCCAAAAGATCAATTGGGAAAGGAGAACCATGCTCCGGACTAAGAGACTCTGAACTCAGATACAAGTCTACAGAGTCCAGCTGTTAAGAGCCCAGATTTGGAAAGTGGCCAATCTGCTACTGCCCAGTTGTGTGGCATGACATGTATCAATCTCTCTTATTTCTTTTCATTTCCTCAACCAAAAGCTAAATCAAAGAGTCCCTGACTTTGGGTACTCTTACATGAATGACATGAGAATGTGTACAGGAAGAGCCTGGCTAGTGTCTGGCCCACAGCAAATATTCAGGAAACAGACAGCTATGAGAAGGAACTATTAGAACGCTCACTCTGGAGACACACATTGCCCTGGAGCTTTAGGATGCTTCACTTCTCTCCACCTAGAGACAGTAACTTAAAAATGAGTGTGTGTTTCCAAACTGAAGGTGTTCTGTGGACTCAGGGCA
Organism: Capromys pilorides; assembly: GCA_004027915.1. Lineage (NCBI taxonomy): Eukaryota > Metazoa > Chordata > Mammalia > Rodentia > Capromyidae > Capromys > Capromys pilorides. Next base: position 7,161 of record PVKN010035588.1, on the reverse strand, counting down.
GCCACAGGACAGAAGAACAGATATAAGACCGGTGTAATTCACCTGGAGCAGAAATCAGCCAGCAGCAAGTTGGCTTCAGCAGCGCTGGCCCCACCTCGTAGTGGCTCGCTGAACTTTCCAATGGGATCATTCCAGCCTTGGCAATGAGCAAGCCTCCTTCTCCACCCAGAAGCTGACTCAGGCCAGACTGGAACAGCAGTTGCAGCTCTTCGGATCCACCCTCATCCACACACCCTGAGAATGCTTCATACAGTGAGGGCACTCAGCAGACACACAGTAAATGCTCCCTGACTCACTGGCCTTGTGCGCGAACCCTGGAGGTCAGGCTGAACTTCCGAGCAGAGCATTATTAGAAGTGGATCTCCCTCTATCAGGAAGGCAGCCACCGGACTGCCCCAGAGGAATGTCATTCCGGCTCCTCAACAGCAGAATCAGCTCAGCTGTCTAATTTATTATTAGCAACAGCCATTGCCACCCAAACCAGAGCATCGGCCAGCATTCCTCCCTGGGCTCTGCTTTAACAACCACTCAAGTAGGCTGTGAAATGATCACAGAGCCCGCTCAGGCAAGGAAAGAGCAGGCGGGTCCCAGGCATTTGCTAGGGTTCAATCCTTGTCCTCCCCACTGCCCGATATAGAAATCACCTGATCTTCCCTCTGGAGGACAAAGCAAGCTTGTCCTTGGGGAAGAGAATGCGGCAGAACAGGCGTGAACAGAAACTACAAGGAGCTCCACGGGTTTGGGAAATCTGTAGAAATCTTTCCCAGTGCTTCCACTTGCTGGCTCTGATGTCAGTCCACTGGCCAGTCAGTGAGGTAAAAGCAATGGAAGAAACATGGCATTTGTGTGACACATCTATCCTTTGCACTTGGGATGCATCCGAACACCCTCCACAAACTCCAAAATCTCAGGTGCTTAAACCCCTATAAAGGGATACAGTACTTGCATATCACCTACATATATCTTCCCCAGTACTTTAAATCATCACTGTACTACTTATGCTGCCCAATCAATGCAAATACTATGAAAACACTTGACATATTGTTTTGTTTAGGGCACAGTGAGAAGAAAAGGGATCTGTACATTTTTAATACAGACACAATTCTTCATTCAAATACTTTCAATCCAAGACTGGTGGAATCCGTGGATGCACAGCCCATGAATGCAGAGGGATGCTGATCCTGGAGGGCCATGGTGGCCCATCTCACCACCTGTGCCCTTCCCGTGGGCAGAAGCAGCCCTGCCTGCCTCCCTGATCCACATGGACAAGGCTTCTCCCTCCAAAGCCACCTGTTCCTTCCCCCTTATGGCACCCCAGCTTGTGGGACCCCCGACCACCACCCTTCCCTTTTGCTCTTCCTCCTCTCTCGCTCTACTTGGGACATGACACTCACTGCCACCCACTTGCCATCCACTATGTCCCTGTTGAGCAGACTGGCTCTGGGCTCCACTCTTCCACTCCCGGGGAGGGTGTGTTTTCATGTGAGCAGCCTTGCCACACCTGCTCCCACGATGCACAACGCATCGCAGCTCACATCACAGGACAACGCTGTCTGAGCACCCAGGCTACAGCGGCCAGAACCACATATGGCAGCATGTGTGCATCCCAGCAACACACGCTCAAGGCCCAGTAGCAACCACCTCGTTATGCCTCGCCCACCTCAGTCCAGGACACATGCCGGGGACTGAGACACTTCAAGAAAGTTCATAACAAGCCAAGGACAAAGGAAAGGCATTTTCCACTCATAGGAGATCTAGGAAAATAATGTAAAGTTTCAGGCTGCACAATGCTAAGGGAAGAGGAAAACCAGGGATACAGCAAGTATCTGATCCTCAAAGAGATACAAGATATAAACATAAAATATGTTATGTTTATCTTGAGAATTTTATCGAGAAGTTTATTCTAGAGAAGCCAGGCAGCCAGCATTTATACTGTGAGAAGCCATATCTATGTTTCTCACAGTTGCCTGACCACTGAGTCCACCAAACTGCCCAACTCTGCTGCACTTATAAGGCACAGGTTGGGCAAGATGACAAGCAGGGCCGCTGGCCCAGCTGCCCAGGCCTACAGGAAATGCCAGAACTATTTGCACCAAGACCACACAGGGAAGTTCACCAAAGTAGAAGTCTGAGGCAAGAGTGTTTGACTTACTGCAGTCTTCCTGGCCTAGCAGTGCCTGGCACACAGCATGCGCCAAAGAAACATTTCTTGAATAAGTGACTGGATATAATCCTAAGAAAGGGCCAGTAAGATAGCTCAGCGGTCTAAAGCACCTGCTTAGGCAAGCTTAGGCAACCACAGGGACCGTGGTTCGATCCCCAGGACCACATGCTGTGCCAGCCCCAACCCCAGAGCAGGCTGAGCTGGCCATAATAAAAATTAGTAACAATAATAATAATAATAATAATCCTAAGAAAGATGAGACTAAAATACACAGTGCAAATGGTGTTAGGCCTGGTAGTGGCCATGGCTGGCTCCTTGGGATAACTAAGGTCAGCGCTACACAGTCCAGTGTTCCTGCTAGTAAGGGCAATGCGTTCCCTGACCACAGACTGCACCCCCTTTTCCCTAGTGGGGAACTCTCAGTGATAGCCTGCCTTCCAGAGTTACGTCGGCCTCCATCATCACTACTCCAATCCACCTCCACACTTCCCTTGCCTGTCTTTTGCCTTCCCCAATCCCCACCAACTGATGCTGCACACAGCTCCTCCGCTCGTTTAGGGCCAGGAACCTGCAATGGCTCCCTATTTTCTATCATCATGGTAAGGCAACAGCATCACCAGGAACCCCTGCTCACATACTGCTTGCTGGGTCCTGCCCCTGACATTCCTTATTCTTGGCCAGAGAATTTATATTTCTAACAAGTTCCCTCCCATGTGACAATGCCAAGAACGCCGCTCTATGGAATTGTGTTTAATGCAGATGGTTTGTGAAAGTGACCGTGTCTGAGCACAGACACTGGGGCAGAGATGAAGCAAGTGGGGAGGGTGGAAAAAGGGTTGAGGTCATACAGGATGTCTTAACAATTAGCCAGACACATTGAAATCTCTAAGACAGGATTTATGCATGCAAATGACTCCACGTGCCAAGTAGGCAAGGAATAACTATAGCTGTTAATTTGAGCAACAGATTTCACAATAAAAATAGGTAATATGTCACTATGATCACTGTTCATCAGGTACTCTTGTTTTGAAATTCGGTAATGTATGTATTGTAACATGTTACCCTGTTTCCATCTTTGCTTTTGTTTTTCTTCCTCTTGTTTTTTGTTCTTCAAAATAAAAGAAAATTATGATAAAAAGAAAGATAAAAGGGAGTCAGCATAGTGCATGCCCGTATTCCCAGTGCTTTGGAACACTAACGCAGAAGAATCTGAAGATTGAGCTCAGTCTAGATAACTTAATGACTTAGCAAGACCCTATCTCAAAACTTAAAAAAAATTCAAAGGATTCTGCAAAAACCTTGAGTTCAATTCCCAGTACACATACATGTAACTTTCTAACCAAGAAGGTTGAGGACCATATAGCTTCATAATGAATTTCATCAAGCATTTAAAAATATGTAGGGCTGGCAAGATAGCTCAGGAATCTAAAGCACCTGCTTAGGCAACCACAGGGACTGCAGTTTGATCCCCGGCACCACATGCTGTGCCAGCCCCACTCCCTAGGCAGGCTGAACCAGCCATAACAGACAGACAGACAGACAGACATGCAATAGGGCCAGCGATATAACTCAGGGGACTAAGCATTTGCTTAGGTAAGCACAGGGGACAGGGTTCCATCTCTGGCACCACATGCTACACCGGCCCTGCCCCCAGTCACACTGAGCCCACAATGGAGTTCGGGTGTGGTGGTGCACACCTGTAATCCCAGCTCCAGGAGGCAAAAAATCAGGAGGGTCACTATGAGTCTAAGCTGTGTAGTGAGACCCTGCACACACACACACACACACACACACACACACACATACACGCATGCACACACACATGCACACACATACACACACAAAACTTAAATAAAGAAATAAAAAAAATATGTAATAATTGGAGCTAGGGAGATGGCTCAGCAGTCAAAGCGCCTGCCTGGCAAGTACAAGGACCCAGGTTCAACCACCAGTACCACATGCCGTGCCAGCCCCAGGCACTGAGCCAGCCATTGAAACCAGGCATGGTGGCACATCCCTGTAATCCCAGAGCTGGAAAGGTGGAGACAGCAGGATCACTTTGAGTCCAACCTGCATAGTGAGACCCTGTACTAAATAAATACATAAACAAACAATAAATGATTTTTAAATATTTAATAATACCAATTTAATAATTATCAATATTCTAAACTTCCCAAAAAACTAGAAGCAGAGGAAACACTTCTAGCCCATTCTATGAGGCCAGCATTACCAAGCCATACAAAACACACACGCATGCGCGCGCGCGCGCACACACACACACACACACACACACACACATACACATGAAAACTACAGATCAATTTTAGCTCTTATGGCTCCAGGGCTAAAATTCTCATGATATCAGCAAGCCAACAGCACATTATTATACACTACAACCAAATAAGATTTATCCCAGGAATACAAGCTCAGCTCAACATAAGAAAATGATATAAAATATCACAATAATAAAATAAATGAAGGGAAAAACCCACATGAGGATCTTACCTGAAGAGACACATAACAAAACCCAATATGTTTTTGCCATAAAAGCATGAAAAAATAGTATAAAAGGAACTTCCTTGATATGATAAAGGACATTTTTTAAACTCCATACCTAACAGTATCTTCAATGGTGAAAGCAGGAAAGCGTTCTAAGATTAGGAACAAGATAAAGATGCCTACCGCGACCACTACTACTCAATATGCTGAAAGTTACAGCCATAGTAAAGAAACAGAAAGCATTCACAGTGTAAAGGAAGAAGTAAAACTATGTCTCTTTTTGGATGACAATCTCCTATACAGACAATTTTTAAGAATTATTTTTTAAAATGGCCGGCAAGATAGCTCAGTGGTCTAAAGTGCCTGCTTAGGCAAGCTTAGGCCAGCGTAGGCAACAGCAGGGACTGTGGTTCGATCCCCAGCACCACATGCTGCACCAGCCCCACCCCCAGGGCAGGCTAAGCCAGCCATAACATAAATAAAGTTTAAAAAAAAAAAAGAATTTTTTTTAAAAAAGCTACTAGCACTAGTAAATGAATTCACCAAAAGTATAAAAATCCATTCTACACAAAAGCAATGAATACTCTGAAAATGAAAGCAAAACAATAATTCTATTTATAATAGCATAAAAAGAATAAAATAACAGGGACAAAATTAATCAAAAGACTTACAAACCAAAAATTATAAAATAGTACTGAAAGAAATTAAAGACAATATAAATAAATGAAATGATTTCCCATATTCATGGATGAGAAGACTTAACATTGTTAAGATGGCAATACCAAACAAAGTGGTGGTCTACACTGGTAGTATAGTGGTGAGCATATCCAAACAAAGTGATCTACATATTTAATATGATTCCTCTTAGAATCCTAACTAGATTTATTTTGTGGCAATTTAAAGGCTGACCCTAAATTTTGTATGGAAATTTAAGTAATCTAACGTTGAAAACATTCTTGAAAACAAAAATTAGAGGATTCATATGTCCCAATTTCAAAACTTACTGCAAAACAACAATAATCAAAACAGTGTGGCAGTGGCATAAAAACAGATATACAGACCAATGAAACAGAACTGAAAGACAGATAAATCCATACACTTATAGACAACTGATTTTTTATATACCAGGAATCAAACTCAGGACCTTATGCATCACATATAGGCACTGTGCCACTGAGCTATATCTCCAGCCTTGGTCACCTGATTTTTGACAAAGAAGCTATGATAATCCACAGCAACAAACAATTGTTTCAACAAACAGTACTGAATAAAAAACTGAGTATCTGTATCCAAAGGAATAAACCAAGCAGTCATGCTTTTATTTTAATGTTTAAATAACATTGTTTTCCATATTGACTGTACAAAAGCATAATAATTCCATGTCTATAAAACATCTAAAAAGATAGAAAAGTAGTAGTTGCCAGGGGCCAGGATTGGAAGAAGGAGTAGGTGGGAAGTAATTGTTGATTGGGGCTCACTTGGGAATGAAATATAAAATAAAATATTTTGCATTTTAAAATAAATAAAATATTCTGAAACAAAATATTTTGGAACTAGAAAGGCAGTGGCTATACAACACTGTGAATGTACTAAATGGCACTGAATTATTTACTTTAAAATAATTAACTTTATGTTATATAATTTGTACTTCAATTAAAAATAAAGAGTGGAGGAGTAAGATAATATTAAATGTGCCAAAAAGACAGCCACTACTTATTGCTAAGTTGCCGAGTAGAAATATAAGCTTACTGGACTGGAGCTTTCAAGATAAACAGAAATCCAGATTTCATGTGCACTCTCTCCATTTTTATAGGTCAATAATTAGGTCATTGTTAATCAATTCAATGTTAAAAATCTCTTCATGGACCAGACACAGCAAATCTATAAGCCAAATCGGCCCACAAAGCAGCAACCTCAACTCTGCTCTGAACCCCAGGGAGCCACCAAGCACGCCTGAGTTGGAAGGAGGTCCTAAGGTATCCTCGGCTGAGGCCCCCACGATGCGTCAGGCCCTGGGCACTGAAGCAGGTACTTCGCAAATGCCACACCACAAACCTCACAAGCAGCCAGGAAGGGGAATCAGAGGGCTGGAGGCTAAGCATGCTTAAGCTGCTTGCCCAAAATGAACACATTCAGTTAAGGCAGAACCAGATTCAAGTCCACACGCAGTGGGGTTTGCCAACATCTCATGCAACTCTCATTAACTCTTTCCCTCCCCAAAAAAAATCCTCTTCTACCCCAGCCAACCTCCCCCGCTTAGTGAGTCGTGCCATATCCATCCATCCCATGCTCAGAACAAAGCTCTAAGAGTTCTCATCCATTTCTCCATCCTTTGTCCCCCCACATCTAATCCCACCGTTGAGGTGGATCCCAGGAGTGACTGTGACTCACCTCTCCATGCCTCCATCACCCCATCTTTCCTGGCTGAACCATATACCACCCTCCTCCCACAGCTCCCTCCCAGCCTGTCCACTGCCCCTTCTCTCATCAGCTCCCCA
>PVKN010035587.1:0-11604 GCA_004027915.1 Capromys pilorides | reverse complement strand
AAGAGGATCAGGAGATGAAGGAAGGGCAGAGAAAGATGACAGAAAGAGAAGGGAACAAAGAAATTAAGATGTTTTATGTACATGTACCACTCCTTACATGGAAAGTAATCATTATGTACTATAAGCACATACTAATAAAGATAATAAAAAATTTAAAAATATCGTTACCTAATGAGTTTTCACTCTGCTTATTTAAAAGATTCACTTTTTCATGACATAATATTATACAAACCTTCACTTCCCAAAAATCTTTCCCTTCTAAAAGGAATCAAAGTCCAGGTGTGGTGGTGCAAGCCTGTATCCCAGCACTGGGGAGGCTGAAAATAGAAGGATCACCTGGCGTCCAAGCTGCATAGTGAGACCCTGTACCAAATACATAAATTACACACAATCCATCAACTTAACTTAATCATTTTTAGGGTGGATGTAAAATCATTTATTAAAATTATAGCTACAAAACACAAAAATATAAAAAACTAATGCCCAACTTTATAAAATGAAGTGAAACAGATTATTCACAATTGCTCACCTCAGTAGTTTTAGCTCACAGTATTCAATAATTACTACTTGTTCTTGAATAAGTATTAACATTAGGAATGAATTCATCTCTTTTCTACTTTGTTGTAGTAATACGTAGCTTTCACAGTGAAAAAATCAGTCTTATTTTTATACAGAACTTAATCATTTTAATTTGACACTTTATAAGTCTTCTTAGGAGTTGTACACTGAAAAATTCTTAGATGCAGTATGTTGTATGTACCACCTTTCCAGCACTCACAAAACACAGCAAGAAAAAATGAGAAAGTCAATGTCCCAGGCTGTTAAAAACTGTGAATATTAGGACAGGGTAGTTCTTGCAACTTTTTAAATTATTAATATTAAAGGGTAACCGAAGATTTGCCAAGTTAGAAACTGTAGAAAATGTAATTTCATATGTGTGGTATAAGGCCTCCAGTTGGGAATCTTCAAAGCTCTCTTGATGATCCTAAGGCACAGCCAGACCTGAGAACTGTGTATCCACTGAGTTTCATGCTCACCCACGAGATGATCTCACATTGGGCTACACTGAGTTTAGGCCTTATATCTTTTACAAATAAAGTCAAATGTAAGCACAATTATAATTAGCAAGCATACATGGTCACCTTGTGCTAAAAAGGCAAATATAAGGAGAGGGATTACTGAGGTTGATGCTGAATAAAATCTCATAGGTGCAACTGCCTTGCATCTGTCAGCCTCCTCTCCCTTCACCTGTGGGATCATCACCCACAAGTAGAGCACTAAATCCAGGAGCTCCGTGTGCACACAACTGCATTCCCAGAAGAAAATCACCCTTGCTTTTGGCTTTGAGAGTGACAAGTGCCCTTTATTTTAAATATGACAGTTAATCGAAGCAACCAGGTGCAGACAGCCTAGTGAGTAATGAACTTGAGCAGGTCAGTAGAGGCCCACATGATTTACATTCATTAAAACTAATTAAAACCATAGGCAGGAACTAAAAGCTGGAGACTTTTATAATCAACAATTACTGGACTATACTATAAACTACCTCTACCAAATTAAAAACTTTCCTCTCTAAAGGGGTTAACTCTCTCTATTCCACACCCTCGACCAAATCATAATGCTGGATTTTTCTCTCCTCCAGGGAGGGTTTATTACTCTGGAATAGGCACTTTAGAATCAAAACCTTCTGTCCAACCGAAAATGCACCCAAAGCAAAGATGTTAAGCTTCATTCAATCCAACAACAATGCCCCTTCCTCCGACATGCTCCCCGCAGACATTTTGCTAATGTATATGCTCTGATTAGTGCGATATGGTGTATCGGTGATATGATAACCATAACCTAGAAGGCACATAGGTGAAAAGTTCAAATTCCCTGAAGTCATATGCCAGAATAGTTAAATCCCCATTTTTTTAGTGTTTCAAAGTTAAGCTCCAATTTACTCTAACTCAAGTTCTACTCAAGCCTCAAGTGGAGTTGACTACGCAAAAATGAACTACACTATACCTGCAAGAAATTTAATGAGTGTTGTGATGTTCATAGACCCAGATAATGCATTTCATCCTAAAATGAGTGATATAGATAAATTTTAAATTCATCATTCAGTAGTTAAAATTCTACATCTCTTAGATTGTCAGTGGGTGGCGCATTGTAGGACTCATACAGAGAAAATAGAAAATAAAGGATAAATAAGATGACTGAGCCATTGGAGAGGTTTTAAAGTGTTGAACATACTGTAACTTGCTAAATGCAGGGTGTACATTGTCCCCTAATTACAGCTTTGAATATGTCACAAATATGCTTTGACATACACTATTCCTTAACCGAATCCCCTTTTCTACTTTCTCCACATAGAAAAAATATCTCTGCCCACTGAATTGAAGCTTCCTTCTCTAGTTAATTTACAGAGCCAGTGAGACAGCTCAGTGGTCTAAAGCACCTGCTTAGGCAAGCTTAGTCAAGTGCAGGGACCACATGCCATACCAGCCCCACTCCCAGGGAGGGCTGAGACGGCCACAAAACAAAAAGTAAATTAACTTTGCTATTGCTCAGTTTGGTTTTGCTTCGTTTTCTGAGACTTCATCAAATATAGTGGTCCCTCACTTATCTTGGAGGTTACTTGCCAGATGCTCCAGTGATAAATGAAAGTCAGCAAAGTAGCAACATTATATTTATATTAATATTTATATATGTTTAAGGCCTTATAAACCCTTCCCACTCTTACAAACCTTTTCCACACTTTTAAAAACACTTCTATTGTATTTAACCATTTTTTAATCTCATAAATCTATGTAATTTTAAAAACATACATATACTGTACAGTACTGAAAAATCCTGCAGTATAGCAACAAATCTGCAAGAAATAATTTGCATTAGCATTTTTTGAAAACCCACAAAATAGTGAGTCCGTGATGGTCAAACTGTAAAATAGTAAGGGACTATTTGACATGCGCACTCACACATGTGGACAGGACTGAGATCTACACACATTTAAACATTAGAGTACCTCCATAAATTTGAACTACATTGAAAGAAATACTACAATTCAGAAATACTGTAAAATATTTTTCAGATCATTATACAGATGCTATTAGAGAAGAAAACTGGTTATAAAAATTATCTGCTCCCCCAATTTTTGGCAGAAAGTTATGGCAGTAAATACTGATGTGTTCACCCAAGCTATCAAGACTAGAGTGTGCACCACCCACTAGGTTTAGAGACTGCTTCAAGAATTATACATTTCTTTCCCAGCAACATATGTCATAGCATTAGTTTTAGCTGATGGTTGCTTTGTTGTTTGGTCAAGGATTAGCATTTAGTCACACACACACACACACACACGTGTGCACACACACACACAAACACACACACGCGCACGCACGTGAAACCAGACTGTATCTATGCAGTTTACAGCTTAAGATTCAATCTTACAAGTAAAAAAATTAAAAAATAATTTCCTCAGGGAATTCAAGCCAAATAAACATTATTCATAACTCTTCGATCCTGGGTATTAACTGGTGCACAATTTCCTTCTGCCAGCAATGAGTGTTTAGCTAGTTCCATAATACTGAGACTCAGAGTCATGAGTATTTTATCAGTGGTCACCATTCTCAACCACAGAGTCACCCTTTACTTGCCATTTGTTGCTTTTGTTGCTGTTGTCACTCTATAATTCTAGTTTCATATTGACTGAGTGAAGTCACTGTCAGTGTAGCAAAAGTTAAAAGTGCTGAGTGAAACCTAGATATATTAATGTTCTTTATTTCTTCCAAAAAGATTCTGTCTAATCATCTATCATTATTTTATCAATTTAAGGCCAATTCAATGGTTTGTATTATTGGAAACTAATGTAGTCTTATTTTTAAAAATCATATTTTAATACACCTCTAAGGATACTTATTTCAATACCAGATGAAGACAATATGCCTACTTAACATACTACAGTCAAATTTCTAGTTTTATCTGTTTAGAACATTCATGTTTAAAATAATAAGAATAGGGCCAGACAAATAGCTCAACAGATTAAAGCACCTGCTTAGGCAGGTACAGGGACTGGGGTTTGATTCCCCAGGCTGCCATGCCAGCCCTGCCCCTGGGGCATTCTGAGACAGTGATTGAGACTGGGCATGGTGGTGTGTGCCTATACTCCCAGCTCTTGGGAAGCTGAACACAGGCAGATCACTATGAGTCTCATCTCTGTAGTGGCACCCTGTAGACCCTATAGACCCTGTACTAAAATACAGACAAAAAAATCATAAGAATAATTTAAATAGACTTTCTGTCTCAGCATTGTTCAATAAGATTAAATACTTTCAGATATTCATAATTTTACTTAGTATCATTATAATTTAGTCCTCACATAAAGTTTGCAATTTTAAGCCTAATGAATATGCCAACAAGTGGCTTAAATGACAATGTTTCAGGTAAAATAAAACATCATAGGAGGAAGTCTTGTTCCTCTTCAGTTTTGTGCTAAACAATGTATGTAACAAATGAGAATTCACTATTGCACTGCAACTGAAGCCAACATTGAATTTCTTTCTTCTGCTCAATTATTTTAATTATCTAAATTGATTGTCATTCTTCTTCCAAACTTTCTACATCTGCAAATCAATATTAGATGATAGCAAAGAAAGATCTGGACAGAGTACGAGATTAAAATTTATATTTCTTAAATATATTTTTGTGGTCTACCAGTGCTCTGACCTCGGCTTGTAATTTAGACCACAGTAGGAGATTCAGTAATGAGAAAATTATATTTTGTCCAAATAATTCCTTTACATATTTTTCCTTCAAGTATGAAATTGGAAAATGACCATTGCAGAATTTATTTCAATTAGAAATCAGTTGATGGGAAGGAAGAGAAAAAATTTAATTAGAAATGCGTGTGATTTTAACACAAAGTCACTGCCAATTAATCACAAGTTGAATTCTAGGAGATAATGCTCCAGTCAAGAAAAGCCATCTAGTCCACAATATGCCTGAAATATTCAATCCAGCATGACAATATCAACAATTAGCAGTTCTAAATGATTCACAATGACTAAAACAGAGAGATATTATCACTATTCCTACTTTACAGATTAGGAAACTGAAATTCAAGGCGGGCTTGTCTGGATATTGCTAACTTACTTGGAGGGGAACTGGGATTTCAGGTCAGGGCATCTGACTGCAAAATTTCCCCTCTCTCTCAACCCAAGTCTTCTTCGTATTTCACACATCCTCAAATCCAGTGTATTGTCTCTTTGCTAAGTTCCCAGAAAGTATAAACATGGAAGACAATGTATTCAACAGAAAAAGAGATGAAAAATCATTCATCTCTTCTTGCTTTGACAAGTCTAACTTTAGATTATATCTGTCAATAATTAATTCACTTAATTTATTTTCTAATCAAATTTAAACCTTGATGTCTCTGGGTCTTTCTAAAAATCCAGAATTTCACATAATTCTATAATATATGAAAAAGTGGCCCCAGTTATTTCTAAAGCACATTTTAACTCAAAAAGCTTTGATTTATCGATTCAGATCTGCATGTGAACAACATGACAAGAACAGGCAATTCCTGGTGGAATTCAAGCTATCAAATTGTTGCTAAGCAGGAGACTCTTTTGAAAGTGATAAATGAAAATAATAAAGGAAGAGGGGATTTCCAGAGTTTCCAAAGTGAAAAAGAGGTGTAAGAAACAGATTTATGCTGATTGAGGTTAGGAATGAAGAGACCTGAGGGAATGCACTGGAATTCAGAGGAGTTTTGTTGTTATTCTGCTTCTGTATGGTATGAGACATTCAGTGGGACAGAGGAAATAAACAGACCTGAGGCCCGTAGAGCTGTGTCAAGCATTTAATTCAATCCACTGCTGAAACTGACTACATCTCTCTGAATACACAAAAGGGGAGAATAAATGGCATTTTTAAAACATTGGAGAGAAAAACTGTCAGATCATTTCTTGCCTTCAGTGCTGGTGCTTGTTGCTAAATTAATAGGCCATTCATTTGTGAACAAATTATGAAATCTTTAAATATAATTATGGTACATTCAAAGTATCATTTCTAGTTATATTTTCCTTTGACAAAGTAATTATGCTTCAAGAAACTGTGATCAGAGCAATGTTTTTACTGCCAGAGTTTAGAAGATAGGAAAAGTGCTTTTAGATTATTTTGCAAAGAGCAAGCTAAACTTTATGTAACTTCTTGCCCTGCCTTATGAAAGAAAAGCTTAAAAAAGAGACTAACAAAAACAAATTTTAATCTTCTTTCAAGTAGCTCATTGATTTCTAATTCAGTACTCTTTAGGACAATGGCTGTACATACTACAGACTGCTTTTCTCTCTGTGTATTTGTTTTCTGCATATTTAAAATCACAGGCTTGTACTAAAAGCCTTTTTTGTTATTAGCCCAAAACAAACGAATTGAGCCTTAGAATTCTTTTTCCCAAGAGGAAGCAATACAATGCCCTCAGCTGGTACCTTAGACTTTAGATTTTCCTGACAATTTGTCTACCCAGGAGTCTATAACTATTTCTTTCTTTCAGAGGTCTCTAACCCTTCCATTTCCTTTCCCTCCCTACCCTCAATTTATGTCTTAATGAGTGTTTCTGTGTTCACTTGAACAGTATTCATTTTGTCTCTCTCTTGAAATTGCTCTCTCATGATTCATTCTGACTTGCAGGCAAAATCCTCTCCATGAAGGTCTAGGGCCAGCCTATACCTACCAAGTCTTTATAGTTCTCGCATTTTTCCTTTTCTTAGTTTTTGTTCCCTCATGAAGGAAGGGAAAAAATTATAAAATGCAAATGTACAATGAATAAACCAAAGAGTATGGATACACTAGTAATTTGTTTGGACAGATTTTACTCTCTACATTTAGAGAGCATTTGAATTTAATTTGCCAAGAGACTAACAATAAATATTGAAAATACTATAATCTGTATCTTCTGAATTAGGACAAGGGTTTTAGAGAAGGGTGAGAAGAGCAAAGGCCATATCAATAATGAGAAGACAGGAATGAAAGAAGAAAGACACAGGATCAAGATGGAGCTCAACAGTGCAGCCCCTTCCTGGAAAGCATGAGGTCCCGAGTTCAATTCTGCCACCAAAAAAGAAAGTAGTAAAGAAAAAAAGATCAAAAAAGTAAAAACACAGTACCTGCCCCAGGAGACTTGCAATTTGAAGAATGTATTTACATTCATCAAGTACATTGAGAAAGATGGAAGAAAGTGCATGAAATACCAGCTTATGTAATACTTTGTCACTTGGGTGGACTGGACATTTGAATAAGGTGCTTTAACGTTTAGCATATTTTCTATTAAACATAGAAAAAATTGTGGCTGGCACAAACCTGAAAGTAGAAGTAGAAAAGGAGTGAAATATGGAATTCAGTTCCCAGAACTTTCATCCCCAGCAGAGAACCAATTACTGGCCAGCATATCAAGATTTACAAGTAATGCAGAGATCCCTGGTTAAGTTATTGCCATTCCTACCTCATTGAAGGCCATAAATAAAAATGAATTTTAGTATGTAGGCCAAGAATAAAACATTTCAGAGATGGAATGGCATGAAAAACACACCAAGCAATTAAGGTTATCTTATTATTTGCTGGTAATTGTTTGGGAATAAATGAGTAAATGAGTGTATATCATTTTTAAAGACCTGTCACTTTTATCACTAATTCCTTTATGAATATCTAGTGATGTTTTTGTACACCAAATACCTATTTGGAGGAACTAGCAACTAAGTTAGACCTGTTTTGTCCTGAAAAGTTATGTACTTTAAAAGATAGTGTTAAAAGTCAAAATGCACAATTATTGTTCTCCTTTTCTGACATTAGTGTATAATTTGCATTCATGAAAAGCCATAAGGATGTCCTGTTCTTCACTTTTAAAAACTCTAGCAGAAAAGGACCTGTATAAGCTTATTCATATTCACTCCTCAGTGCAAAATACAGTGCAAAAAATATCCTTGTTTTATTACTGCTTTACTGTGTTCTATGAGTTGGACCCTTATGCAATACTTAAATGAATAGGCCATATACTTTGTCTCTTGAATAGTTAGGACCAGAAAAATATAGGTTTTTTTGTTAGAATAATGACTATTGGGAGCAGCAAGAAAGTTACAGTAGTTACCTGACTAGGCTTCACTACAAATTGCTACATATTTTGAAAGCTCTAGCACAAGCTCCTGTAAATCAATTAACATTTTTATGTTTTTCTTTGCCCTCCCAAAAGAAACATAATTGAGAAGTCTAAACAGATCAATTACATGATTAAGAAAAATTCAATAGAGAGCTTCTAGAAATACCTAGGTTCTCTTAAAGCCATAAGACTGCTGTCTGCAGAAGCACAGAACTGTTCAGCAAACAGCAATAGCCACATGCTAACTGAAGGACAAGCTCAAGCTCTTGGACAAGCCTTGCACACAGTGTTTTTCTTATCCAGCTTGCTGCAGTGTGTCAACACCAAGTACAGAGGATGCAGAAGAGTCCCTCTGCTAAAACTCTTCCTGGAAGTCCTGCCAGATCTACCACCTGAATTCCCAGGTACTTTTCTCTTATTTTAAATCCATACAACAGGCCAGGGATGTAGCCCAGCAGCACAAGTGCCTGCCTGGTGATCACAAGGTCCTGAGTTTGATTCCAAGTCAAAAAAATTTAAATAAAAATAAATCCTTGCCCAGAGCCATATGCCATTATGCATGTGTAGTTAGGGAACTTTCCACCTGCCTGTACCCACTGGATACTTCCTCACCCAGAATCAAGCAAAAGGTGCTTGTAGGTACTTTTGCAGACTCCACACCTGGCACCTCTTCTGGAACCCTGCAGCAAAATTCCCTGCAGAGGTTGGATTCAGACCCTCCCAGCTAGTCCACATGATGAACATCCTGCTTGAGAAGCACAGTGGGTTCATTTCAATGAGCAGCAGCAGGAAGAAGTGGAGCACAGCAGTCATATCCAGCCAGCACATCTGGACAAGATCCAACTTGGTTGATCTGGACCTGAATTTCAGTAAGTGCTAATCACATAACTGTACAAGAGCTCTACACAAAAGAGCAAAGGACAGTGCTATACAAACTGACAAAAGGAAGAAGCAAGATGCAATCCCAGGCCCCAAGCTCACAGAGAATAAGTGCAGGAAACACTAACTTAGAAGAAACTGGGAATCATCTAGCTGAAATTTTGATAGAGAAGTGAAATACGAGCATGACAAAGAACAACTAAACAAATTCACCATGACAAAGCCAAACCACACAGACTACTAGAAGATATTATAGAGGGACCAAAATGACCCAAACACCACGAATGAGAACAGAAGGAACCTACCAAATAGGGCAATCAATTAAATACAGAATAAAAAGGAGAAAACAATAATAGGTAAAATAACATGTCAAACATAAGTCAATATATTTCAATTGTGTCTACCAATGTAAATGGACTTAATTCTCCAATAAAAAGAAATAGACTATCACAGTGCATTAGGAAGCAAAATTCAACAATATGCAGTGTTCAAGAAACAAACTTAATTCATAAAGAAATTCATAAGCTGAAAGCCAAAGAATGGAAAACAATAGTACATGCTCCAGCACCTCAAAAAAATCAGGAGTAGCAATCCTGTTTGCAGATAGTCTGAACTTCAAACCAAGATTGATCAAAAAAATAAAGATGGTCATGGCATACTTGGCAGGGGAAAAGTTCTAGATGAAGAGGTAACACTCATAAATATGTATGCACCCAACATGGGCGCACCAAACCATGTAAGATAAATCTTAATGGACATGAAAAAATCTAATAATCAATACCACAATCTTAATGGAAGACCTTAGTACCCCCTTATACAAAAAAGATAGGTCAAATAGACCAAAAATTAGCAAAGAAGTAGCAGAACGGAACCAAAAATTAGAACAACTGGACTTAGTGGGCATATACAGAGTGTTCCACCCAACCACTTCTGAATAAACATTTTTTTCAGCTTCACATGAGATATTTTCTAAAATAGAGTACATACTAGTCCATAGATCATGCTTACGTATGTACAAGAAAAGAGAAATTACCCATACATATTATCTGACCACAGTGCAATAAAACTGATAATAAATGATGAAAGAAACCACAAAAAAAATCAGAGATACATGGAAATTAAACAGCACCTGCCTCAGCAACCAGTGAGTTGCAGAAGAAATTAAACAAGAAATTAAACAATATCTACATTTCAATGAAAATTCAAACACAACCTACCAGAATTTATGGGATGCAATGAAAGCAGTTCTTAGAGGGAGATTTATAGCTTTGAACTCATACATTAAGAAAACAGAACAGGAACAAATAAATACCCTAATGATGCAACTAGATCATCTAGAAAAGGAAGACCAAACCAAACCCAAAGCCCAAATACAGAAGGAAATTATAAAGATTAGATCAGAAATTAATTCAATTGAGACAAAGAAAACAATACAAAAATTTAATGAATCAAAAAGCTGGTTCTTTGAAAGAATAAACAAAACTGATGAGCCCCTAACTAACCTCATCAAAAAGAAAAAACTCAAATTCAAGCCATAAGAAATGAAATGGGTGACATTACCACAGATCCAGTGGAGATCCAGAAGATCATTCATAGCTACTTTGAGAATCTTTATTCTCACAGAATTGAAGACACAAATGAAATGGAAAGATTTCTTGAAGGTTGCACTTTACCAAAACTGAATTAAGAAGATATAAGAACTCTCAATAACCCAACAACAGCCAATGAAATACAAAATCTAATTTAAAAAACAAAACCTACCAACAAAGAAAAGTCCATGTCCTGATGGATTTACCACTGAATTCTATAAGAAATTTACAGAAAATATAATCTCAATACTCTTCAAATTTTTCAATGAAATCAAAAGAGAAACAATTCTCCCAAAACACTCCTTGAGGCAACTATTATACTGATAACAAAACCAGAGAAAGATGCAACTAAAAAAAAAGAACTATAGGCCAATCTCTTACATGAATAAAGATGCAAAAATCCTCAATAAAATCCTAGCAAATAGAATACAACAAATCATTAGAATATTATTCATCATGACCAGGAAGGATTCATCCCAGGAATGCAAGGATGGTTCAACATACACAAATCTATAAATATTATACACTATATTAATAGAACCATATCCAAAAACCACATGATCATCTCGGTGAAGAAAAGGATTTTGACAAAGCCCAACACTCATTTATGCTCAAAGTACTACATAAAATTGGAATAGAGGGCCTCTACCTCAATTTGATAAGCCTTCTATGACAATACAACAGCTAACATAATGCTGAGTGGGGAAACTGTAATCTTTTATTCACAAATCTGGTACAAGACAAGGATATGCTCTATCACCACTCCTATTCAATATTTAGCTATAGCCATTAGATAACAAAGAGAAATAAAAGGAATAACAATAGATAAAGAAGTGAAACTGTCATTATTTGCACATGACATTATAGTCTGCTTAGAAGAAACAAACAACTCCACCAAGAAGCTACCAGAATTAATATGCAAATTCAGTAGCATAGCAGGGTAGAAATTCAACACACAAAAGTCAATGGCATTCCTCTACACAGATAACAAACATACTGAGAGAG
>PVKN010035586.1:0-11604 GCA_004027915.1 Capromys pilorides | reverse complement strand
AGGGAAAAAACTGTCAAATAGGTGAAATCTGGTTTTGAGGAAACCTCTTCCCCCATGCTACACTCTCTCCTCTCTTCAAGCTTCAGAGCTCTTGGAGAATCACCCATCAACATGTATCCTTTCCCATTAGGGTCAAATAAATCTGAGAAACAAATTCTAGCTGTAATGTAAATGTCTGATAAGGGCTTATTAATGTTTCATTCAGTTAAGATCCTAATTGTATTTCTCTGTCTTGAATACTTTTTTTTTTTTTTTTTGAGACAGGGTCTCGCTATGCAGTTCAGGCTGGCCTTGAGCTCCCTTTTGTAGCCCAGGCTGGTCTCGAACTTGCACCCATCCTCCTACCTCAGCCTCTCAAGTTCTGGGATTATAGGTGTGTGCCACCACACCTGGCTTGTTTTGAATACTTATAAGAAGTGAATTACATGGAAATTTTAGGCAAGAGGAAAGATTGAACTGGGACATTTTTCTGAGTTTTTGATAGAAATATCTATATATTGGGCAAGCATTTATTAACATCAACGGTGCATGTTTGGAACACAGTACAATTTGTTATATTCATATTATGCACCAAAACTGTCAGAAATTTCAAGTCTAATGTAAATGTCTTATTGACTATTAAATAGAGCACTCATAAAAGCAGAAGGATCTGGGCATGAAAACCTCACCTGCACATAAAGTGTTACAAAAAGAGTCTGGGGTTGAAAACCAGAACATCCAATGGCTCCATGATTTAGTCTGAGTTTTGGTAAATCATTTAAGGTCAGAGTTTCCAGATGATAAGAGCAGCTCTTTCTACTTTATTAGGTAAAGGCCAAATAAATGACAGATTTCAAAGCACTTCGTAAATTATAAAGTATTATAGTAGGTAAGAAATTATCACTGTGAAAGCTTAAAATTTTGAAAAAGGCAATAAGTGAGTGGAAGCTTTCTGTATCTATAACTCCCCTGACTGTGCAAGTAGAATATGATAAACAGGTCAAGAGCACAGACATTTGAGAGGTCAGACAGATCTGGATCTGAACGCTGGCCCCACCACTTGTGTGACCCTGGGTGGGCTATTTAATCCTTCTCTGCCTCATTTTCCTCATCTCTAAAATGGGGATAAGGAATAGTTTCTAACTCCCTGAGTTGTTGTGAGCTTGAGATCATCTATGTTAGCAGAAAACTTAGTAATATTTGCTACTATTTATTTTCATCATATAGAATAAGCTCTCTGACTCCTGAAAGTGCAGCAGAGAGGTTACATGTGAGTCTCTGCACCACCACCCCCCAAAAAAAAATGCTTGGTGATAGTCCTAAAGAAAATCTTCCATCTCTAGGCAACACTCTGAGAGGATCCTGGGGCCTCCTTCATATTTGCCCCAGAGCAAGTGGCTGGGGGAGTGGCTGCTAAACTCAGGGAAATATTCTTTCCAAGAACCAAAAACCTGCAAACTGAGCAGCTGGTCCTACAAATACAATTCCAAATCAAGATCCCCAGGGAGAACCACAAATCTTTTTCCTTTAATACAGGGAGTGATTAACATAATCTGAAAAGCCTCACCCACTGTTAACTGCAGCCAGAAAATCAGAGAAGGTGAGTTATGTTGGCCTAAGCATGCTCCTACAAGCCAAGGACTTTCGGCTCACCAGTGTGGATGAAGGTGTGCTTCTTCATGTCTGACTTCTGGTGGAACCTCTTGCCACAGTACTGACAGGGGTAAGGCCGAGTGTCTGAATGGATGAGCAGGTGTGTGGACAGTGTGGATGACCTCTTGAAGCTCTTGCCACAGATCTTACAGTCAAAGCTGCGTTCCTAGATGGAAGAGACCCAGAGAGACAGAGAGAGGCAGAAACAAAAAGAGGCAGAGGCAGAGGCAGAGCCAGAGAGGTTAGTACTTCACTGCAGTCATGAAGACTGTCACCCTCCTCACCACAAACCCGACCCTACAATCCCAAAAGCCTTGGCTCCCTTTCCACATAACCTGTAATATTATCCCTACCCCTCCATTTATTTCCTATTTCCATATTCCCCCCCCCCTTTTAACAGTTTTTCCACCAAAACACTTTTTACCCACCACCCTCCACACCCCATGGCAAAAAGAAAAAAAAACTTTATCTCCACCCTGAATTTTTGACACCCATTATACACATTTCATCTGTGACAGAAGGCTCAGTCACTTGAGATGTCCCCACCCCTTAGCCACTGTGGGTGTTGAAGGAAATGGGCTGATACTCTTTTCAGTCAATAAATCTTTACAAATAAACATTCTCCTTTGATATTCGGATGTTATTTACCTAACGCTTCTCTGTCAGCTACACTGCATCTACATGCAAGCATCATGGTAGGGAGTATGCGAAGGCTTGTTCTAATACTGGGCACTTCGGAATAGGCAACAAGCAGCCTTAAAACAGTGAGGAAATACATAGCAGGGCAAATGTCCTACTGGATGTCTCAGTGAACTGAGACCCCACCTCTTCAGGCAATGCAGATTAAAAAACCATTTGGTGAAAAGAACGAGTGAAGAAACAGCTGATGCATCTGATACAACAGGAGCAAGGGTCAGTGCACACAAGTCTTCCTGAAACCCCTAAGAATGATCGGGATCGACTGGAGGCTCACAAGGATGTGGGACCAAATTCTAAGGTTGCCTCAAAGGCTGCGCTGTCCATCTACCCCAGGGCAGAGGGACGTGCAGGAGGAGACTTAATGGCGGGAGAGTGGAGGCAGCTGGGGAGAAAACTACCAGTCGGAGGGCGACTGGTGCTGCACAAACGCCGGGCTCACGGCCCCAGCGCGAGAAAGGGCGCGCGGCGCGGCAGCGTCCTGCGCTTACCTGCGAGTGCACGGCTTTGTGCTGCTCCAGGCTCACCGCGTGCCCGAAAGTCTTGCCGCACATCTCGCAGGCAAAGGGTCTCGTGCCGCTGTGGGACCTGCGCACGTGCACCTCGAGCCCGTGCGGCGTGGAGAACACCTGCGGCGGGCGGGGCCGGGGAGAGGGCCGCTGAGAGGGGCCGCGGGGCGCGGGCGCTGGCGGACGCGCGCCGGGGCCGCGGGGCCTCACCTTGCTGCACTTGATGCATTTGTAGGAGCTGCCGCCCAGCAGCAGGCGGGTGCACAGCAGCTCGGACTCCACCTTGACGCCCGCGCCCTTGTCCGCGTGTAGGTCGAGGCTGCGCTCCGGGAAGAGGCGGCCCGCGGCGGGCGGCCGCTCGTACAGCCCGGCTGCTGCAGGCCCGAGGTCGCCGTAGAGCCCCAGGCCTGCGCCGCCGCCGCTACCTCCAGCACCACGGCTCCCCGCCGGCCCGGCCCCAGCGCCGCCCGCAGCCCGCTCCGGGCCGTAGAGCGCGGCCGGGTGGCCGGGCTCCGGGATGCGCTCGCAGAGGAGGCCCAGGCCGGGGCTGCGCTCCAGGGCCGCGCACGGCCGGTAACTCTGCACCAGGTGCCGCAGGTCGGAACCCGCCAGGCCGCTCCACGCGTAGGGCTTGAAGGGCAGGGAGAAGGGCTGGGCTTCGTCCAGAGACGGACACAGCGACTTCTCCGAGGCTGCACAAGCACAAGAGGCTTCAGGTCAGGTTCAGGACTGCGGGGCGGAGCCTGCCCGGTGCGGGCCCCGCGCTCCCCTCGCTCCGGTGCAGGCCCAGCCGAGCGCAGGTGCTGGCGACACCCCTCGGTAAAACCTAGTCCCTGGGGCCCAACTGGGCAACAAAAACAAACTGCTCGTAAAAATTAAAAGATTGGTAAGTGATTTCAGGGGAGCAGAAACGCCTGGAGTCAGAAAAATCTTTCCTGGCAGGACTCACACACCCGGCGGTCCTGTGGGGAAAAGCGCGACCATAAAGGCTGGGGAGAAAAAAGATAGAGAAAGCGGGGGCCCTTCAGTCCCAAACCGCGGTTGGTGGGCAGAGGGTCCAGCCACCAGCGCGGCACACTCCTATCCCCAAGTTCCCCTTCAATTGTTTTTCTTCCTAGAATTGATGGAGAAATAAGGAGATGATCAAAAAATTAGCCCCCAGAACTACTGCAGACACATTTGTCTGGAAAAAAACACAGAAGCCCTGGGGATTTCTCCAGGTTGTAAAGAGCCCAGTGCAGGTAGCAAAGAAGCAGCAAGAAAGGGTCACCCAGCCCTCCTCACTTCTGCTGCATCTTGATGGGACAAGGCAAAATTTCCCAGAGAATAAGTACACAATTAAGAAGACTTAGTCGCCACCTTCGGGAGAGCTTTCTGATCCCAGCCCCCTGAAGTTCTCTAAAACTAGACGTCCAACGAATCCGAGTGCATACGCAGCTACAAATCTGTTCACACCCACGCGCCTGCACACTGCGCTCCAGGCTGCAGTGAGAGGCTGCCCCCTCCCTAGCTTCCATCGGAGGCTGGAGGGGCGTCCGATCCTGGCCTGGTGGTGCCCTGCACAGCATGGAGAACCCTTCTCCACTGGTTTCCAGATCCACTAGCTGAAGCTGCGGCTCTGCTCATGCCAATCCCTGAGTGTGGGCTGGGGGTATCTTTTAAAACTAATAAATGGAATCTGGGAATAACCGGCCTTCAGCGGAACTGGGCAGGTTTCCGCCTTCTTACACCGCGGGAACCCAATCTCTTCCCCAATCCGATATGGAGTCACTTAGTTTGTAGGAAACTCGATTGCTCTCTGGAAATGAAGCCCAGCGGGCTGGCCCCCAAGCTAGGCCATCTTGGCAGAACGAAAAATGAAAGGAACCCCTAGTTTGCGGCCTCGAAGACCGCGCCGCCGGCTGAGGTTGGCTCAGGGACCTCCCTCTGCCCTGCACGTAGGGCTCTCCGCTCAGGCTGGGTCTCCGCCTCTGTTTGCTTGAGGTTGGGGTTTGCATTCTGAGGTCCTAACACCTTTAAAACAGTCGAATCTGATCGAAAACGAAAGGGTGGGGATTTGGGGTTTTCTTTTTTTGAGACCCCTGGTTTGATTTCTCTCACGGACCAGCTCCGCACACCCACACGCGAGCACCCTCAAGGCCCGGCTGCCCAGGATGGGGACGGCAGACTTGCGGTCAAGCCCTCCCAACCCCGGGGCAGCCAGATGTCTCCCGCCGGGCCCCCCAGCCTCACGAGGAAGCCCACTTCTCCCCGGCGAATCTCCGTCCCTACCTGGAGAGGCGGAGGGCGAAGGCGGCCTCCACAAGTCCTCGAATTCGGACCCAGGGTCGCAGACGCTACCGTCGCAGCTGTCCGGGGACACAGAGGCTCGGTCTGGAGCCTCGGTCAACTGGGACTCGGGGGACAAACAGTCCCGGGCCTCCGCTTTCGGCTCGCCTGCACTTGAAGTGCTGCCTGGGGAGAAGAATCAGGAGCTGAGCAAGGCTGAGCCGGGCGGAGCCAGGAGGTCCTGACGTGCCCCCAACCCGAGCGTCGGGACCCCGAGCGTCCTCCACGGTCCTCTCGGACCTGACCACCAGCAGCCTTCCCGGCCCAGAGGACGGGCGCCAGGAGGCGCGGGCGCCCAGACAACAGCTCGGGGGGAGCCAGGGTAGTGGGAAACGAGACAGACCGAGGGAGGGTGTCAGGGAACCCCTCTTCGTCCCCGGGATGAGGTGGCCGGGTGCGGAGTCGCCGTCCCGGGCGGGCCCCCGACCCACAGGCCTGCGCGCCTCACACCTGCTCGGCCAGGCGCCGGTGCATGCTCAAAGCGCAGGGAGTAGTCCGGCCCCGGGGAGCGCGGCTGGTGGTAGCTGTGAGCCTTCTTGCTCTTCACGAGGAAGGAGCGCGGCATGTCGCCCCAACGCCTTCCCTGCTGCGCTCCGACGGTTCCAGAAAGCCGCGTCGCCCGGCGGGTACTGGCGGTGCCTGTTCAGCGCTGGCCCGGTAGAGATCTGAGAGGAAGGGAGACGGGGTGGAAACGCCGGTCAGAGCCCTCAAGGCCAGGACTGGGCACCCAAACGCAGGGACAGAGGCAGCCGGGGAGGGGCGAGGCCAGCCGCGGGAGGAGGGGCCGGGCCCCCGGGCGCGCTCACCAGGTGGCACTCGGACAGGTGGCGGAGCTGTCTGCCGCGCTGCCGCCGCGGCGCTCGGCCTTTCCTCCCCCGGCCCACGCCCCCGGCCCCTCCCCTTCCCAGGAAAGCCCTCGGGCGCACCCCAGAGAGCAGGGGACCCCCAGGGGTTTGCTGCCAGCTCGCCACTCACAGTCTGAGGCTGGGGTTGGAGACGGGGCTAGGAGGAGCGGATCGGTTAAGGGGCCTCGGACCCAGCAGGGGCCAGGAGCCCGGGCTTCCGAGAGCCGCTGCGCGCGGAAGTGCGAGAGGGCTTGGGTGGGCGCGCTGAGCTCGGACCCGGACCGCGGCGGAGGCCAGGAGGCCCTGAAGACCGAAGAAGGGAAGCGGGAGGGCAGAGGCACAGGAAGGAGAAGGGGTGGCTGCAAAGGACCAAACCGTCGTCCGGGTGCAAAGCCGTATCCGGCTGATCTTGCTCGTGCCCGGCACGGGGACAAGTTGCCCAGGTACGGTGGGCACCGGCCAGCGGGACGCCCATGCCCATGGAGGTCTAACCGCGAAAACCAAGCCCCAGAAAAAAAGACTTTCCTTTCTGCTCACCAAAAACTTTGTCCTACGAAAGGAAGTCGAGCTCGACTCGCGCGCGGTGCTAGGAGACGCGCGGCGTCCGGGCCCCGTGGAGCATCGATGGTTTGGAGGACACGCGAGACGGACGCCGGGCGCCAGAGAGCGGGGTCCCGGAGAGGGTATCCGCGGCGCTGATCTCATTAACCCCCAATCAGTTTGCCTAATCTCAGGTCGAAACCTGAGCTCGGCGGGGAGGCGGGGCTGCGACTGCTGCCAGCTCGGGGCAGGCTCGGGGCGGACCCCGCCGCCGCCGAGGTCCGGAGTAAACGAATCTGCCTCCTTCCCGGCCGGCCGGGGACCCGCGCTCGGGCTCCCCGCCGAGCTGCAGCGTCTCCGCGCGCAGCAGGTGTTGTGAACGCAGCCAGGGCCCTCGGGCCTCCGGCTGTGCGCGATTTAGATTGCGGACGCGGAGACTTTCCGCCCCAGGGCAAGATGCGGGCGCGGTTTAGAGCTGTCTGCCTACTCTTCCAACCCAAGCCAGCCCTTGGGGACTTGGCGCCCGGAGGGGCCCCCTTACTCACCTCCCCCGTCCAGTCACCCCCTAACCCCCGACCCCCTCCAAAGTCGCAGCCCTGCGGAGCCTTCTTCCCGGCGGACCGAATGCGTCTAGGAGAGGAGACACCTGGACACGTCACTGGGTGCCCAGAGACCTTTCCGACTAACTAGGTGTCAGAACGTCCCCGGGCCCAAGGGACCACCCGCCTGCGCCTAGGCTGGCTCCAGGGCCGGCGCTGCCGCTTCAGTGTTTCCTGCACCCCTTGGTGCAATTAGACCACAAATGCAAATATTAATCCGTAAAACCATGAAATTTGGAAGAAAAGGAGAGCAGTGTGAAGCCAAAACTGGGGCAGCCTCTGGCTTGGCACCGCGCGGGCCAGAAGCAGGACCAGTGGGGAGCGGAGAGCTGGGGACGCAGGGGTCGGCGAGTGGGGACTGCGCGGGACAAGGCAGCCACGGGGACAGTCTCCTCGCCCAGGCGACAAATCCAAGCCTCTCTCGCACCCTCTCGTACCCTGGCCGGCTTTGCTGGCTCCGGGGGTGGGGGGAAGTGGCAGGGGTAGGAGGTAGGCGCGGGGCTGAGCGCGTGGGAAGGCGACCTCGCGCTGCAGCTGGCGGCGGGGGCGGGGCGACGCCACCTTGCACGCGGCCCGCGGGCCCTGTCCTCGGGGTCTGGGCCGCTAGAAGGCTGGAGCCGAAGGCGCTCGGAGGAGGAGGCAGCCTTCCGAGCCCCACTGCCCTCGCCCCCCCACCAGATGCTTCCTTTCCGGGAGGACCCCACTCCCCGGCAGAACCCCCAAACTCCTGGCTAGCGTCCTACTCCCGTTACCCAGCCCTGTCCCCGACTCGCGCCCGAGCCGGGCAGTGGGCACTGCGGTGGCGCGCGGCGGTGGCAGCAGGTGGGGCCGGACCGCGCGGTCCCGGGGTGGGCGGCACGAAGTGGCTCCGCGCCTACCTGCGGGGTCAGCGCGCGGGCACCGCGCTCCGGGTTCAAGCGGATTCTCGCTTTCGGGAGAGACTGCTCTGACTCTCTGACTTTTTAAAAATCTCCTTCCGAGCTCAGCCCCCGAAACCACAAGCTCCACTTCCTGAGCGTTACGGAGCAGCTCGCGGCCTCAGACCTCCCCCAGCCCCGGTGGGGCGGCCGGCTGGGGGCTCGGGCCCGGCTCGCAGCAGGCGCCGCCGGCCCCTTGGCCGCGCTCCCCTTTCCGTCTCCGCAGAATTGCAAGATGGGGGAGACCCCAGAGGTCTGCACTTGCAGGTACCAGAAAAGACTTGAAAGAAAACTGCACTCCTTTTGGCTGCTGGGAGACTTCCGCAGCGAGAAGTCACAGATTCAGGACCCAGATTGCCTGGAGCGCAGGGGTGGAGCGCCCGGTCTCGCGGCCCGCCCGCCAGGCCACCCCGCCCCCAACCCCGCCGCCGGCTTGGGTCGCTGTCCCCGCACCGAGCCGTGAATCACCGGCCCGGGTGCCGCCGGCCTGGAGCCCGGCGAGTGGCCTCGGCGTCCGCAGAGCGAAACCTGCCCCGTGGCCCCGAAATAGCTTGTTGTGGAAACACTTCGGGATAAATACGCCCAACGAGGCTGAAAATACCTTGACACCCAATCCGAGAGGTTTGCTCATTTCCCTTTGGATTTAGGTAATGGTTAAATTTGGAAGAAGTAGGCGAACGCCGACCCCCGGCGGAGAGGGCCCGGCGCGTCCCGCGGGCGCCCGACGGACCGGTGGGCGCGCCCGGCCGGCGTGGAGCTCCCCCGCGCTGCGCCTGGCCTCTCGGCCGCTCGCTAATTTCCGGTGGTCGGAGCTGCAAAATTAGAGGGCGCGCGGGAGGGAACGCGCGGGGGCCGGGAAGACCGCTCGCTGCTTGGTGACCCCGCCCTGGCCAGACCTGGCGGGGGAGAGGACCTGGAGGACCAGGCTGGCCACAGCCAGGAGGCCCGAGTCGCACTGGGTGTCAGGGGCAGCCGTCGAGCTCCAGAATTGCAGGGCCCTGGTGCTTAATGGAAAGGAAACCTTTGGTTTCCTGAGGGCAAACACTGATCTTTACCATCTTGTCCCTGGCTGTAGGCTCTTAACAAGTGTCTGTTAACTGAGTGAATACATAGAATTAATCCATTAAAAGAAAGGAAAAATCCCTCCAAATCTCATCTTTAAACAAATGCAGCAACCTCCAATTGGGCTGTACCCCATGATACAGCGTGTGTAACTTATTACATATACTTAAAGGCTACAGATTTGGTTTATGTGATAGGGGAGATTATCTTTGTAATCACATACACACTTTTCTAGTATAGGTGTTGCCGAGGCAAGCACAATCACGTTAATTTCCGGTGGTCGGAGCTGCAAAATTATTCGTGTACAGTGATTCTCCAGTATGAGACCTTAGAAGAAGAGGGTGGTCGCCCTTAGTTCTTGCAAAACAACTACCATATTTTAAAGATTTTGCTTTGTTTTATTGGTGCTTGGGATTGAACCTGAGGCTTGTGAACTAGCTAAAGCTTCTGCTGTACCACTGAGCTACACTCCCAGTCCCAGCTACCATATTAATTCAAAATTGTCACTAGAAAAACAATTCGTAAAGCCCTTTCTTGATAAAACGTCATCAGATGATGATTTTACACTGCACATTTTAAATTTTGTAGGAAATATTTGGTAAACACAGCACGGTTCAATTAAGTTTTAGTCAATCAAAACCTTTTATTGTCTGCCTCGCTGTGCTCAACGCTCCCTTTCTTTACACATCAATGCAGAGGTTAACTAAAGAGAAGTTAAGCACTGTACTATTTTATTTCTTGTATGTTTTGTCCTGGCCCTGAAGATATATTATGAAATGATGCATAGGACAAAATAGTTGCTTATTAGACAAGTTATGGAGAAAAGACAGGACCATTTCCTTTGCAGACTAGCAAATTCAAAGGCAACTTTCCTGATTCAGGGTTCTGTCTGAAGTCTCAGAAAACCTGGGAAAGGTAATGGAAGGCACAAATCAGCACCTTGGAGCTGTAGCACCACAGCCTGAATCCTTTCGTTGAGATTAAATCGAGTAGTTTTGCTTTCCATTTGCTTTTAACAGTCTCTTGGGATTTCTGAGCTTGCAAAAACAACAAACAACAACAACAAAACCTGGGAACTGGGAACTAGGAAATGGGAGAGAAATACTCAGGGAGGAGCAGGTGGGAGGCAGGTGGCATTGATTCCCCCTTTATGTCTTTCACATTGAACTGTGTAGCTGTGTGACTGATTAAATAAATAAATATACATTAAAATATTTAACTGCTAAGATCAGGATGCCACCCAGGTGTCTAGTACAGGATCAAGAGCCTCACACACTTGGGGGAGCACAGGAGAAAGCAGAAGGGGACTCAGAGAGGTTAAGAAGCTTAGACGGAAGGGTACACGGAGCCTGCCTCTGACTCCTCCCTGCTTCAGTTAGTGCTTGCTTGCTAGTAAAAGGACAGTGAGGGTGACATGACAGCCTGCTGTGCACATTTTGTAGAGCTAGAAAGAACGCCCCACAACATTCTTATGGGACCGAAATAGATCTAATAATAGTAAACGTAGGGCATAATTTTCCATAAGGGCTTTCTCTCCCCTCCAAAATGATGTCTAATTCTAAGTTTTAACAAATTACTAATTGTTTCAAAGTAATAATAACAATGCATTTGCAGATGCTTAATAGCAAATGACCTTCTTAGTCCTATTGCAAACATTTCCAGGCTCTGGCCAGTCACCTGTTTATTTCAACCAGCACCTCCTAAAGCAGCTTTTCTCTGCAACAAAAAGATTTGATACATTTTTAAAAAGAATATTACAACAGTATTACCAGTCAGTTGTTTGTTTGTCATGACAATGTATAGTTCTGATTGCTGTTCTGTGGGGATTAGGAAGAGAGGATGATTCTGAAAGAACAACAGAGAGCGAGGCTTACATTCTAAGCATTCATTTGTAGAATGTTCACTGACTGTCACACTAATGTTACCAGGGAGAGAAAAGAGTTTAGGTCTTCTGAAGACAGTTAGATATGTTCGTCCACTTCTGTTGTGCCAGCTTTGTGCTCTTGGACAAATTAGCTGAACTTTCGAAGACTTCTTTTCTTTCTTTCTTTTTTGGTTTTTAAGCCTTAGTTTCTCACCTGTAAAGTCAGAATACTTGCAACTTATTTGAGAATCAAGGATCAATCCTTTGATTCATTCACGGGCTTATCAGAGTGTCAAGAATGAAAAATGCTATAAGTAAGGAAATGGATGAACTACATTTTTAAACTTTTGAAAATATTATAAATTATGTTACATACACTCTGATAATATAGTAAAATAACTTTCTAATATTTTTGGTTTTTGAAGCTGGATGTTATATATTCCAGGCTGGACTTGAACTCAATGGAGCCCAAGTGATCCTCCAGCCTCAGCCTCCTGAATGCTGGGAATATAGGCATCACCACCATGCTTGGCCCATATTTTTACTTTGTTTCTGAAAAGAATGGTAATAATATCATAGATATGACTGTGTTCTGCTTTTTTTTTTTTTTCA